>WNWU01012183.1:0-13301 GCA_012654045.1 Ptyas mucosa
AACACCAAAAAAACAACAACAATAATGATAACAAGAAAAAACAACAAAAAGACCTCCATTCCAGGGGAAAGCGGCTCCATGCAGGGCTTTTTAGGTGGGGGTGATTCTGCCCTCCATCTCCATACCTGTTGTGACCCAGGCCCAAGTAGGTATTATCAGACGCAAACAGTTCGAAACAAACAGACTTTATTAGAACAGAAGAGAATTAACTCGTTCCCAGCGTAGTCCCAACTAATTCAAGACTAATTCTTCATAACGCAATTCTTCAGCCTTATCACCCACCTTGGGCTAATTAGGCAACCTGCCAAAGGCTTTTCTTGGCAAAAGTTCAGAAGCAGAAGACGCTGACAAGAAATAAATGCAGCAAGACAAGAAAGTAATCTATCAACGTTGCTTTTTGACAAAGAGCCCAAGAGCCGTTGCTGGTCTTTTAAGCCTTATGGGAGAGGCCAGTCATCTTTTTGGCCCTACTCCCGAGTCGTCCTTTTTGCTTTAGCTGCTCTTGCCTTCTGGCAGCTCTTCTCATGCGTGCACTAGGAACAGGCTTTTCTTGTTCCTCTGCCTCTCTGCTGTCAGCCTCTGGAGGCTCCGGAGTCCACACATCACTCCCAGATGGCTGTGGCCCCATCTCTGCCTCCGACGCAGAGCCCTCATCTGGGCCTTGCCCAGCCTCCAGGACTGGCCGATGTTCTTCCTCAGCCTCCTCACCGTCTGACTCCTCTGCCAGCTCCGCAGTCTGGTGGCGGACCACAACACTATCGCTCACTGCAGGGCCATTCCCCAGGGTCTGACGATCCAGATGCGGCCGTGATGGGAATTGGTCATGGAATGCTTTCACCAAGATAGGTGCCTGCACAGAGGTCGCATCCTCCCAGGTGAAGTCCTCCTGTCCATATCCCTTCCACTCTATTAGATACTTGAACCGTCCTTTTAGCCGCCGGGAGTCTCGAATGCTGGCGACCTTGTACTCGGGTGGTTCATTTCCGTCACGTGGTGTTGGTTGGGGACGGTCAGGTTGGCCGAGTGGACAGGCTGGTTGTTCTGGGAGAAGGAGGGATCTATGGGAAACTGGGTGGACACGCATCGAGCGTGGCAAGGTCAGGTGGTAGGGGACCAGGTTAATAACCACCTCCACAGGGAATGGAGCAAGGTACCGGTGGTCTAGGTTCCTGACCAGCTGGTCTGACAGAAGCTGTCTGGTGGGCAACCATACCTGATCCCCCACAGCCAATGGCGGCGGCACCCGCCAAGATCGGTCAGCGACTCTCTCCTAGTCCTCTTTGGAGTTTTCGAGATACTGTCGCACCAACTGATGGACGGCCTGCAACTCGGACAGATAGTCATTAGCCTCCAGTACAGGGGAGTCGAGTTGCATGAGGGGAAAGAATCGAGGATGATATCCCACATTAGCCAGGAAAGGGGTTGTTTGCATGGAGGTGTGCTGCAAGTTGTTGAACATGAACTCTGCTACTTCCAAATAGTCCGACCAATTATCTTGTTGCTGGTTCATGAAGCAGTGCAAGTATTGCTCCAGAATGCCAATAACTTTCTCAGACCCACCATCGGTATCTGGTTGATGTGCCGATGACAGGCAGATTTTCATATCCAAAGCCTCATCAGCCCTTTCCAAAACTGGGCTGTAAATTGAGCATGTCTGTCCGAAATGACCCTATCAGGTAGGCCGTGCAGCTGGAAGATGTGTTGGATAAACATGCGGGTGGTGGCGTGAGCCGTTGGTAAACCCCAACATGAAATGAAATGTCAGCATCTTCATCAGCATGTCCACCACCATGAATACGGTCGTGACACCTTTTCCCAGATGGTGTAATTGTGCTCGGAAGGGTTCAGCTTCCGTGAATAATATGCACAAGGGAAGAGGGTACCGCCAGACATGCGAGCCTGTAACACCGCAGCAATAGCAACACCCGATGCATCTGCTTCTACCCCAAACAGATGGTGGGGGTCAGGATTCTTCAAGATAGGCTCCTTCATGAAGGCCTGTTTCAAGGCCTGGAATGCCTGCTGCTCGGGGGTACTCTACCGGAATGGGACCTTTTTCTGCAGAAGCCGAGTGAGGGCCGTGGTCCAGGCAGCAAAGCCGGGGATAAAGGTCCGATAGTAGTTGGCGAACCTGAAGAGCCACTGGACATCCTTCACTCAGCGAGGAGTTTGCCAACTACGCAAAGACTCCACCTTGCTCGGCTCCATGGCAATGCCCTCGGGAGAGATTCAATGCTCCAGGAACTCGATGGTGGACTGGAAAAATTGGCATTTCTCCAGTTTAGCATACAGATGATACTCCTGAAGATGTTGCAGGAGCAGAGGTTGGTGCTGTTGGTGGGTCTCCCGGGAAGGAGAGTAGATGAGAAGGTCATCTAAATAAATTACGACAAACTTGTCCAAGAGGTCCCTAAAAATGTCATTCATCAAATGTTGGAAGATGGCAGGAGCATTGGTCAGCCCAAACGGCATGAGTGTAAACTCAAAATGTCCATAATGAGTGCCAAACGCCATCTTCCATTCATCCCCGGGATGGATCCGAACAAGATTATAAGCTCCTCGCAAGTATAATTATAAGAATAAGGGGCAGAGGATACTGGGTGAGCACTGTGATGGTGTTTAACTTGCAGTAGTTGCAACAAAGCCGCAAGTCTCCACTCTTCTTATTCACGAACAGGACCGGGCCGGACAATGGTGACGACGAGGGCCAGATACAACCCCAAGCAAGGTTTTTGTCCACAAAGTCCCACAACGCAGCCAACTAAGGGTCCAACATCGAATACAAACACCCCACTGAGAGTGGAGCATCCAGAATCAAATCAATGGGGCTGCGTATGGCTGTTGCGGGAGCAATTGGTCCACCTCCTGCTCACTGAAAACATCCGCAAAGTCCTTGAGGTCGGAAGGCAAGGACACCCCGGTTGGACCCAGCACCTAGCCTGCACAGACTTGACGGGTGTGGTCCACACATTGCCGGCTTGGAAAAGAGATGAAGTTCTGGGACCAATAGATCTGTGGGTCGTGTTTCCTGAGCCACGCCAAGCCCAAAACCACGAGAAAATGCGGGCCAGAGGTAAAATAAAACTGAATAGCGTCCTCATGAGACCCGATGGTCAGGTGCAAGGGTTGAGTGGTGGCCGTAATAGGCCCAGACAGAAGCACCCGGCCATCAATGGTCTCCACGAACATGGTAGGATCCACTGGACACTGAGGGACTCATATTTGGCTGCAAACGCCATGTCCATAAAGTTAGTTGTAGCTTCGGAGTCAACCAATGCGTGAGCCAGAATCCCCTGCAGACTATTGGACCAGCCTCCAGGACATGTTCTTCCTCAGCCTCCTCACTGTCCGACTCCGGTGCCAGCTCCGCAGGTTGGTGGCGGACCACAACAATACCCTCCGTTGCTGAAGTCGTCCTATAGGCAGACAGAATAACCGAGTTGGAAGGGACCTTGGAGGTCTTCTAGTCCAACCCCCTGCTCATGAACACGTTCCCAGCATCACCTCTGTCTGTCTGCTGCGCTAAGTTGCCAGTTTCTGGTGCAGAAGGCAGTTCCTCCTCCTCATCAGTAACCAGCTGGCAGCTGGGTGCTTTCCCCACCTGAAACCTCAGGGCTGCCCTGCTGTAGCTGTTGTTTCAGCCAAATCACTCTCCGCAGCCTACTCAGAGCTATTGACCAACTTACCTCCTGAGGTGGCTGGCGCTGGTTCCTCCTCCTCCAAGCTGGCCTCTGGAGACGAATCTGAGGAAGCATCTGAGTGAGGAATCAAAGGCTATCATTAGGACCACTTTGCTGGAGCTACTTGTAATTGCCCTCCGCTCTTCCGATCTGAGGGGCTCATCTTCTGGCATCGTAGCCCTTTGATACTTTTCCTGGGGTTTCTTGCTAAGGATACCGGAGAGGTTGCCATTTCCTTCTCCAGTGGACCATGTTGTGTCACCACCCTCGACTATGAGCTGTCTGAGCTAAATGGCCCTGCACAGCATCACTCATTGTTTCACTGAGCTTCACAAGGCAAGGCATTGGCCCATGAAGAAGGTAAAATAGATACCTCTTCTCATCGAAGAAGGCGGTCCAGGGAGTCCAGGATGTCCTCTTCCAGGCTGCTGAGATCCTCCAGGGTGTCTTCTCCTTCCTCTGGAGAATCCTGTGAACGACAGTCATTCCTCTTTAGCCATCAGAGAAAAAAAAAATCAGAATTCCTAAAAGAGGGCCTATTGAATGGGGATCCCATTTCCCTTTTAGGACACCAGTCCCTGCTACTTTGTGGCAAAGGAACCGATCCCACCAGACCTCCCCAACCCAAAACCCTTTGTCTTTCTTACCCATGGACTGGAAGAAGCCTCCGCATCCTGGTCCCAGCTAACCTCAGATTCCTCCTCCAGAAGGTCAGCGAGGGAGTCCACATCCCAGAGGCTGCTGGTCCTGGAGCCCGCCAGGACGGTCAGCGAATCCTGCAAATGACACTCAGGTTAAATCCTAAACTTTCTGTGTCCCAATAAGATTCCTATGGCCCTATGGGCCAACAGCAAGGGAGCCTTTCCAAGCCTTAAGCTTAGAAGGCTGTATAGCCCAATTTCTCCCACTTCCCACAGCCAAAACTTTCTTACCTCTGAAGATGTTCTATCCACGTCAGGAGAGATCTCCGCCTGCACTGGTTGGTCTTGTGGTTCCTGAAAGAAAAAGCCAAAGATGCCGTCTCTTGGCATATCAAGAAATCCAGAGAGACAGGACTTTTTCTTTTCACATGGGGAGGATCTGTCCAGGCCTTACCAACTCAGTGCAGGTCTCCCAACTGGTGGACAGCCGCGGCCTCCAGTGCTCTTGCCTTTCCTCTCTGGGGGAGAAAACGAAGGGGCCAAAGATCAAAAGTAGCCATGGCCCTTTTGCAAGAGTGGCCATGTGGAGGCTCTAAGAAGCCTTCCAGCTGGCCTGCCAAGGGGCTTGGCTTGCCGGTGAAATGGCCCTGAGTCCTTCTTCCTTTAGCAGAAGCAGAGGCAAAGATGCCTCCCTTCTGCTAAAGTTTCACCCTCGAAAGTGTTACCTACCCTGAAAGACAGGCACTGTGTCCTCCTGCACCTCCCTCCTCCACGTCCGATGGATCCTGAAAGAAGAATGCAAATATTCCGTCTCTTGGCATGTTAACAAATGCACAGAGACAGGGCATCTGCCATTACCAGAGGGAGGAGCTGCTCTGGCCTTACCGACTCAGTGCAGGTCTCCCAAATTGTAGTCAGCCGCGGTGTCCACTTCAGGGTCCTCTCATTTCTGGGGAGAGAACGAAGGGCTTGAGTCATTCTTCTTTTAGTAAAAGTACAGGCAGAGGGTAGAGATACCTCCCCTCTGCAAACCTTCCTTCTAGCCCTCCTCCTCAGAATCCCTCAGCTGAGAACACTAACCTCCTTGAAATGAGATCTGGCCGGACATCTTCCTTGCTGGGACTCCGGGCGGTGGCAGGACCGCCCATCACAACCTGCAAGTAACAATTGTTTCATTGAAGGTATGAAACAAGGGCATCTTCTTCAGTTTTCTAGGCTGGCCAGGTTCCCCCCAAGTGGGAATCCTTCCCTTCCCCCACCCGGTTTTGAAGAATGAACCCCCACTGCCCATGTTGCAGAAGCATCCTTACCCCTGGCAAGGAAGAGACGCCTCCATCAGACACATGAAGATGTGTCTCCAATTCTCCCTGCTGGTCATCCGGTTCCTGTGCCTCTTCGGTCCTGACCAAAAGAAGAAGAAGGTGACATGTCAAAGGACATTCATCTAGCTGACCCTCTCCTTTCTCAACCTAGCCAGCCAGCCTGCCCATCTTTTTGCCCCGAAGCCCCTTCTGGACAGGAAGCCATTTTGGAGAGAGCCTCTTGGAGACCCTGCAGTCCATCAATGCCCCACCAGACCCAGGGTTTAAGGAGAAGAGGGTGGTACCTGTCAGGAGGCACAGGAAGGTCTTCAATATTGCTCTTCAGGCAACAGAAAAGGTGCGAACACCTTTTCCAGATGTTCTGTAAAGAGAAGAGAAAGAGACACGTGTCAGTCAGAAGAGTTGAGATTTTCTCCCCCGCTGCCAGTTTCTTGGCAGCTGAGATGGCCACACTTACTCTGAAAAGCCTTCTCACAGCCATGACCAACTAGGTGCTTGCACTATCACTGCACGAAGGGAGAATGGGCAGCTGTGCAGTGGCTAGTGGATTTTCAGGGCAACTCGTTCCCTCGGCAACCAGTTAAACAATAGCCATTTCTTATACCTACACAAGGATGGCAGCTCAGCTGGGTCCAGGAGTGGCCAGTGGCTGACTCCCTCGGTAGCCTTTGGCCTCTGGGTTTCACGTGGGAAGTTGTCTGTGTCACAAATGCGAGGATCTGACCCAATAACTGACAGAGACTTCAGTTTTGTTAAACAAATTTTCTTTTATTCTTACAGGTTACCTTCATTGACAACTGTCATCGAGAGAGAGAGCACCAGGAGCAGCGTGGGAGGGGCTTAAAAACTCAGAGGGCGGAGATTAAGGTAAGTTGAACTCTGGGGGAGTGGTTAACGTGATGATGGGGAGAGACAGTTCTTAGATCCATGAAGTTTAAGTTATATTAAATAGGTGCAAGGCATTTAAGCTTGACAGTCTGTTTATGAACAACGGAGAAGGATCCACCATTGTGGCACAAAGCACAGAGGGAATCATGGCATCCTAGGGAGGAAGCGACTTTTAGTCCAAGTCCCTACCCAAGGAAGGGCTCCTCCTGCCATCTCAGATAAATGATTGCCCATTTTTTTCTTGAAAATCTCAACAACGGAGCACAAAGAAGTCTTGGAAACAAAAGGTTCCACTGCTTAACGGTTGTCACTGTGAGGAAATTCCTCCTTATTTCCAGGGTTGGATCTCTCTCTGATGAGCCTCCACCCGCTGCTCCGTGTCCTTCCCTCAGCTGCTTTGGAGGATCAACACCCTCTTCTCTGTGGCAGCCCTTCAGGTATTGGAAGACTGCCATCAGGTCTCCCCTTGGTCTTCTCCTGAAGAGGCCCAGAAGCTCACTTGCTTCTCTGCTGGGCCCCTTGGGCAATTGAGCCTTCCTTTACCCATTGGGCAGCACAGCCTGGCATTTCTTGCTCATCTGTGAATGGGTCCCAATCCTGTCTGCTTAGAGGAAAACTTCTTTTTCTTTTTGCTACTATAGATTTTCAGATTTGTGAACTCTTGTGCCACTCAACCCAGGAGAGGGGCGAAGCATTAGGAGGAGTTTCAGAGGTGCAACCCCTTAATTCTGCCAGGGACACCAATGGAGGTGAGGATCACTTGGAAAGGCTCTGCCTTTCCACTGCAAGCCGCAAAGGACTTTCCAGCAATCCAAGGGGCTCTTCTTCTTGAGGTTGCCAGCCTGGCCAGGCTCCCCGGGAGAGATTTCCTCCCCAGCCCCACTCAGACTTCAGGCATGACCTCCCCTGCAGCCGTATTGCAAAACTTTCCTTCCCTCTGCGGTAGAGGAGCGAGGCCATCGTTAGAGGAAGAGAAGGGATGCTCCCCTCCTGCTTTCTTTCATTGTGTGCACACTGAGGTAAAGTAGGAAATGCGGGTCCAGCTAGATGACCACTGAAGGGCACTCTCTAATAATAATAAAGATGATGATTAATGTGGGATCTTCTAGATGAACACTGGACATCTTTCTACTCTTTTCTATTCATTTCCAAATGTATCAAGTGTAAAAATACAAAAGCCAGCCAAACTCCTCTGTATAAGCAACATTCTGTAAGGGAGGACCCCTCGCTGTCAGAAAGACCCATATCTTGGGTGACATACTGTTTGAAAGTTACAAATGTCAAGGATACCAAAATGAGACAGTGAGTCTCTATCACCAAAGATAATTTTCAGAAAAGTTATATTTGTTTGGCAAGACATGTAAGAACTTTCATAATTAGGAAATGTCTCTTTGATGTAACAAATGTTTCTAAATGAAAACTGCTGAGTTCACAGAATCCTTTGTTTGAAACGGTATAAAGACCAGGGTCCCCGACCCATAATTTGTTCAGACTTCCAGGTATGAATCGGACTCTGAATCTATTATTGCAATAATAAAATCTGATTCTGTTTGCCCTTTGGGATGACTCTCAATCTCTTCATTCCATAACATTTCTGGCACCCTGGCAGATGGGACTTTGGATTTTGAGAGGCAGAGAATTTTCTGTCTAGGTGTGTTGCCCCGGCAAGAAACGACATTTTCCCAACGAGGATTCACTAGCCGGCATTCAGACTCCATTGTAGTCAATAGAATCCTTCGGTGAGGGATTGCCGTACGCTTGCTGGAGAAGCAACTCAGCTAAGGACCCACAAAAAGGGCAGACCAGACCCAGAAAATTCAACAATTGGCCAAGAAGCAAGAAAAGCCGGGAGAGTGAGTATATGTAAAAAGGGGAGCCCACCTACTTTGAGGTGGAAGAGGGGGCCTGATCAACCCCCCTAGGAGACAAGGTGGCGTCCTGAAAGTCTCCAGTAAGGAGTTGGAGTCTCCTGTTGGGAGTTTGAGTCTCCCTGTTAGGCTGTGGGAGTGGTTAAACCCTTGCTTTCAGTGTAATTAAGAAGAAAGAAGAAATTGTTTATTGTTCTTCCAACCTGGGCTTTAGCAGGTAATTGAAATTTTTTTGTAAAACCTGTCTAAATGGAAAGACTCATATAATTTGACTTGATCAATTTGGTGTGATTTGTTACAAAATTCCTGGATATGCATTTATAATAATAGCATGTAGAATTGATTGTGAGATGTTTGGTCAGCCTGCAAATTAAGTAAATATCGCAGCTTGAAGCTGGGAGAAACGGAAAGTAGTTTGGGCCCACAATCATATTTATGATTTAAACTGCTCTCTGAGTTTTCCCTCTGCTTTAAAAGTAAACTATAGGTTGCCCAAGGAAATAAAAATAAAACCAAACCAAAACAAAACAAACACAACTTCCACAGGTCTGGAAATGTTTGATGGTATGTGTGTATGTATGTAATCATATCCAAACCTGCAGGGAGGTTCTTTACAATAGAAATCTTCTAATAACAGTACACCAAAGGTTATTTAGAAAATGCAGCATTGGCTTGTGAAAAGAGCCTGAAATATTTAGATGATTGGTTTTCATGAAGGAAGCAGTGAATGAAATTTTTGTATGTGAAATTGGTTTTTAGAAAGTCTGATTGCAGTACAAATGTGAATGTGCATGTATGAAATGTCCGGACTATAATATGTGTATGCTTGTGTGTTGCGAGGTTAGAGTGAGAAATGCAGAGGGTTGTTTTGTTTAAAGGATTCTATGTAGTTTCAACATTTTTTCTCCCTGTATTCCCATTCTTTTACACACGGAAACCCCCCTTCCCTTTGGAAGAGAGAAGAGGGGGGGGGAAGAGAGGCTTGTGTGTTCTTTTAAACATTTTTTTCTCTCTCTGCTGAGAGTAAGGCGGGGGACATGGGTGATCTGCAAATCCTCTCACTGTTTCGGCCTCTTTTCCATCTGCATATAAAAGCTATGCAGATATATTTTCTTTTCTGCTCTGAATACAATCTTGATTTTATTTTTTCTGGAAATTTTTGAGGTTTAAAATGTTTAATTAAACCTATATAAAAGGAATGATTTTGAAAGATTTTCCGAATCTGGCTTACATTTTACTGAAGGCAGTGAATGGACACTAAAGTTTGATCCAAAGATATTTCAGAGCATGGATCCAAAATATTTTGTTTTATTTTTGAAGTCTTTTTTTTTGTATTCTTTTCTGTCTTTATGTCTGCATGCATCTGCATGCTTTGCAGACAAAGTGCTCTCTCCTATGGCATATTTTTTGTTTGCTTGTTTGTTTGTAAGCAGCATGAAGTTGTTGCCTTTTAGGACTTGTTACAGAGATGGGTTAGCAATTATAGCATGTAGAAAGAGAGATCAAATACTTAGGACATTTGATTAATGACAGCAGCAATATTATTGTGTTGGGGTAGTTATATTGTAGCCTAGGCCCTAGGGTTACACTTGATTTAATGGATGTTCCTTTGGCAGAAGGAGCTAATTTGTTTATAGATTGAATGGTTAGTGTTAAGGGAGAAAGGAAGTTTTAGTGGAAGCCAGAAAGTTGTCTTTACGTTGGTCTGAACAGACTTGTACTGACTTGGAGGCCAGGATGGCAGAAGGAGTTAGAGAAAGTGGAACTGATGGAAGGGAGAAGGTATGTGATTTGTTTTTGGATCATAGGGAACCTTCGGTCAGCGAAGGAAGAAAGGAATGTGTGGGTGGAACCAAGTGATAATGGGTAAACGAAGTGATGGTGCGGGCAGGGTAGACAGAGTGAAAGACTGCCCAATCCAAGGAAGGGAAGCGTAAGTGTACAATATGATGGCAGAAGATGAAAGTCAGTATTGGTGATGTTGGGTGATTAGTTTTTGGGTTCCGCAGAGAGCCCTTGATAAATTTGGTAGTGGGACTTGAAGAAGAGGAAGTGGTGTTTTTTTAATTGACAGAGATCAGATTACGTGGACAAAGTATTAGAATACACTTAATTAATGAAGGGAGTAGGAAAATCCCTCTTGATAGAATAGAAGGGGTGGCATCTCAGCCTCTACCTTAAAACCAGCAAGAACTAAGGAAATTCTTAGGTTTGGTTGGATACTGCAGATTCTGGATTGATGGGTATGCTGATCTTACCAAACCCCTATATGCAAAATTAATTGAATCTTCCCCTTGGAGTTTGAAATGGGAGGAACACGAAAGAGGAAGCCTTGTCAATTTGAAACAAGCTTTAACCAAGGCTCCTGTATTAAGTTTGCCAAATTTGGAACAGCCATTCCATCTCTTTGTGAACACAGAGAATGGAATCGCATGCGGAGCATTGGCTCAGTATTGGGCAAGACAAAAGAAGTCTGTGGCATTCCTGTCCAATACTGGTCCAAGAAAGTAGGAAATTGACTCTTGGGGGAGCCCTTATTGTGAGCACCCCATCTGAAATATTAAACAATTTTAATGCAGCAGACAGACTTGATTTTACCTACTGCTCACAATTTGAATCTAACATTGTTCTTAGCCAACACCAGATCAATTGATCAGTATGGATTAGAACATTATTGGGTTGAAGTAATTGATTTACAAACATAAATAAGACTTGTTTTTGAGGAACACCCCCTGGAGAAAAGAGAAGCAATTTTTTATGCTATTTTACATGGACACACTAAAGAGATCATTGGAAGCAATTATTACCAAACTGTGCTTAGAAGCCCATTTGCTATGGCTTCATGTATTTTTTTCCCTATGGCCTTGTACATTTTTTGGAACAGCCTCATGAACTAACTACCAGTTGTCTCTTTTGAACTTCTATATGGGAGACCCCTGGCTTTGTTTGAATACCATTTTCAACGTTGGCCTGACTTAGCTCGAAAAGGAGAAGTTGAAGCTAGAAGATTGCTTTTGCACTTACAACACAACAATCATGTTAATCAATTAAGGCATTTTATGCAAGAGTGTGGACCACCCCCTATGATTACAAACCAGGTGATAGAGTGTGGGTCACACATTGGACAGCTGAACCTTTAAAACCTAAGATGGAAAGGACCGTATACTGTTGTGATGTGTTCACCTCTTGCAGTTAAGCTGTTAGCAGGCAAATCCTGGATCCATTGGACGAGATTGAAGCCAGTGAACCAGAGTGATCCGGTGACGTATCAGGTAACAAGGACGGAGAAACCTTTGATGTTGCAGTTGAAGAAAAATACACCCTACTGAGTTCAACCGGCACGAACTCTCTACGTACGGTGGTGATCATCAGCCTTGCTGAACCACTCTGGAAGCTGGTTTTCCACGCACGGTGGAAGCTTCGTAAGGATGACTACAGCCTTCACATTGTAGAGATACATCTTATTAGCTGTAATATAAGACGTTCTTACACATACTAATGTTAGAGGAAGATTGGGTGTGGGGACTCTGAGCAGCTGCTATCCTAGCCCTTTCTGTGGAAAGTCTAGAACTGAGGTTGATACTGCTCTTTCCCAAGTTACACATATCCCTAACCCTCTTCCTGATGTGGTGAGTTTGTGAGATAAGGGTGCTGTGATATTAAGGCCCTGTGTGTGTGTATGTGTGTGTTGGAAGGAAGTGATTATTTCTTTATGGTTTTGGATGTTTTTATCAAAGGGTCTAAGTATTTATATCTTGCACAGTAGTTCCCAATGTTGTGTCACTGTCCAAGACATCCCCCTTATCCCTGCGGAAGGATTTGAAGATGTCAAGAATCCCAGGGGACCTAGCAGCATCAGGACACTGAATAGGGACACTTTGGGTCAAGTACGCTCCCGCCAACAATGCACTGTTTATGCACGGGGTCATTACTTTAGACCTAACCCAACTCCATAACCTAAGGTTCCTTCCTTGACATTCCCAGCTGAGGGGGGAATAGATAAGGAAAATGGAGCCTTGCAACAATTACACAAAGGAGATTACTGACCCTGCATCTTATCATGCTATTCCTGTTCCCCTTATGGGACATGTTCAGAAGAGGGTCCCCATACTCATTCCATTGTTAGTGCTTATAGGGATGGGTTCTGCTGTTGGGACAGGGGTAGCAGGACTCACACACTCAGTAATACAGTTTCAGCAAATATCAGAGGAGCTTCAAGAAAGCCTGAATCAAATTGCTGGAACCTTGATCGAGGTCCAAAATCAAATAGATTCCTTAGCAGCTGTAGTTATACTAAACTGATGTGCTTTAGATCTCCTGACGGCTAATATGAACAAGTCAGGTGTGGTCAAGGAAGGTGCTAGGAATTGCAGGATAGGGCGTCCAAGATAGGTCAGAGGTTACAAACAACTGACCTGTGGTTTTCTTGGGTGCCTGGATCCGGATGGATTAAACAAATGATATTCTTGTTTATATGTGCGGTAGCTGGTCTCACTTTTATTCCATGTGTAATCCCCATACTCAGACAACTATCTATAAGAGCAGTTAAGGAGATACAACTCGAGAAGGAACTAGCTCTGACAGAACATTTTCTTAATCAACTTGGTCCCTATCCTGTGGCAGTCCAGACAGATTCTGAGGCAGATCCATATGTGGTAATGGGACCAATAGAAAGATGGAGAGAATCTCCCTGAGAATCAAGAGAGTTAAAAACAATCATGAATAAACCTGTCCTTTGCTTTTATTACTTACATTTTGTTAGACCTTATATATGGTAGATTTGTTGATTGGAACTTTGTATACTCAGTAATACCCTAATAATAGACTAGTGGAAGTTTCTGCGTAGAAAAACTTCCAGAGGGGGGAATAAAGTAGGAAATGCGGGTCCAGCTAGATGACCAC
>WNWU01012192.1:0-26423 GCA_012654045.1 Ptyas mucosa
CCTGCCTGCTCCAGGAGCAGCCTGAGACTCTGCTTTCCTTGGCAAAGCGCTTCATCATTGCAGTGCACGGGACACACACGGCACCGGAGGATCCGTGCAGCTATTATCCCACCCTGCCTCGGCCACGCCGCGAGGCTTGAACTCAAGGAGGAGGAAGGGGGGGGAGTCTAAATGACAGTTACCACGAGCAAGCCGCAGCGCTATTATGCAGGGGTCCGAGTGGTTGGAGAAGCGGCAGCAATAGCAGCCTGGCCTGCGCTTTCAGCGGGCGAGCAATGCTGCCTCTGCCATGAGGAACTTTGGAGAGAGAGGGCGGGGGCGGGGGCAGCTGTGGGAGCAGCCTGTCTCTTAGCTGGCAAGAACGGCCACAGCCAGTCCCTCCCTCTCTCTCCAAAGTTCCTCGTGGCAGCCGGGCGGGAGGCGAGATCTGGCTGAGAGACTCTGCTTTCCTTGTCAAAGCGCTTCATTATTCCAGGGCAGGGGACACGGGCGGCATCAGGAGATCCGTGCAGCTATTATCCCTCCCCACTTCAGCTTGGGTCACGCCGCGAGGCTCCAATTCAAGGAGGAGAAGACGGAGGAAGGGGGGGGAGGAAGACGGAGGAAGGGGGGGAGTGCAAACAGCAGCTACCTCGAGCAAGCCGCACCACTATTACGCAGGGCTCTGAGTTGTTGGAGAAGCGGCAGCAATAGCAGCCTGGGCTGCGCTTTCAGCGGGCAAGCAAAGCTGCCTCTGCCACGAGGAACTTTGGAGAGAGAGGGAGGGACTGGCTGTGGCTGTTTTTGCCAGCTAAGAGACAGGCTGCTCCCACAGCTGCCCCTGCCCCCTCCCTTTAGTTGCGGGGAGACAGGGAAGACCCGGCCCACCCTCAGAAAAATGACTTTCCAGGCCCAAAACGGGGCGGTGGGGGGGCTAAGTGCATGTGCAGGGTGCGCATGCGCAATTGGGGGGGTCATGTGCGCATGCGCACGGGGGGGTTTTCGCATTGCATTATTGGGTGCTGGCACGCACGGGAGCTGTTGCGCGCGCACATACACACTTCTGGCACGCTACAAGAAAAGGGTTCGCCATCACTGCCTTAGAGGAAGAAGACATATCACTCATAGAAAAAACCACAAACCTAGTCAATCCGAATCAGACCGGACACAGGTGAGGTCTTATATCAAGACCTACCTAGTGGCGATAAAAGCGGCAAAATCTAACTATTTTTCCACTCTTATCGCATCTGCAGAGAACCGCCCAGCCACTCTGTTTAGGGTGACCCACTCCCTTCTTCAGGGGGAGTGCGGGAAGATCCCTTGCAGGGTCGAGCTGAGGTCTTTGTGCAATTTCTGCATGATAAAGTCGCTCAGATTCAGGAAGGCTTGGACTCCGACTGGGTGAGTCTGGGGAGTGAGACGGGGATTGGTCTTGAGAATGTCATCTGGGAAGAGTTTGACCCTGTGGCTCCCGAGGACGTGGACAGGATTCTGGGAAGGCTTAGTGCTGCCACATGTTTATTGGACCCATGTCCCTCCTGGTTGTTACTGGCCTCCCGGGAGGTTACACGAGGCTGGCTCCAGGGGATTTTAAATGCTTCTTTGAGTGAGGGTGCCTTTCCCGCCACCTTGACAGAAGCGGTGGTGAGGCCCCTCCTCAAGAAGCCATCCCTGGACCCGGCTATATTAGCAAACTATCGTTCGGTCTCCAACCTTCGTTTCATAGCGAAGGTTGTCGAGAGTGTGGTGGCATGACAGCTACCCCAGTACCTGGAGGAAGCTGTCTATCTAGACCCATACCAGTCAGGCTTCAGGCAGGGGTACAGCACAGAAATGGCATTGGTTGCATTGGTGGATGATCTCTGGAGGGCTCGGGACAGGGGTTGCTCCTCTGTCCTGGTCCTATTAGATCTCTCAGCGGCTTTTGGTACCATCAACCATGGTATCATGCTGCAGCGGTTGAGGGGGTTAGGAATAGGAGGCACTGTGTTACGGTGGTTCTCCTCCTTCCTCTCCGACCGTTCGCAGTTTGTGTTGGCAGGGGGGCAGAGGTCAACCTCGAGGCGCCTTGCTTGGGGGGTGCCGCAAGGGTCGGTCCTCTCGCCCCTTCTGTTCAACATTTAGGTGAAGCCGCTGGGTGAGATCATCCGTGGTTTTGGGGTGAGAGTCCATCAGTACGCTGATGACACTCAGCTGTACATCTCCAACCCAGACCACCCCAATGATGCCCTTGATGTGATGTCCCACTGCCTGGAGGCTGTGCGGGTCTGGATGGGGAGAAACAGGCTCAGGCTCAACCCTTCCAAGACCGAGTGGCTGTGGCTTCCGGCGTCCCGGTATAGTCAGCTGGTGCCATTGCTGACTATTGGGGGTGAATCTTTGCCCCCCACAGAGAGGGCTCGCAATCTGGGTGTCCTCCTGGATGCACGGCTGTCGTTAGAAGAGCACATGATGGCCGTGGCCAGGGGGGCTTTCTATCAGGTTCGCCTGATCCTCCAGTTGCGTCCCTTTCTGGACCGGGATGCCCTACGCATGGTCACTCACACCCTTGTCACCTCCTGGCTGGACTACTGTAATGCTTTCTACATGGGGCTCCCCTTGAAGAGCACTTGGAGGCTCCAACTGGTCCAGAATGCGGCCGCGTGGGTGGTTATGGGCGCAACTCGTTGCGCCCAGGTAACACCCCTCCTGCGCGAGCTGCACTGGCTCCCAGTGGTCTTCCGGGTGCAATTCAAGGTGTTGGTTACCACCTTTTTTTTTTCTATCGAAAGGTTTTACACAAAAAGAATTCCCCCCCAATATTCCCCCCACCCTTTTTCCCTCCCCCCACCCTCCCCCCAGACTTCCCAGAGCAAAATACAGGGTATTTCAATTAGCAATCATAAGCTAAATTAAGCTAACTATCCTTAAACTAACAAATCCCCCCCTAGATCCTTAACTCCACTATGAGTAACAAAATACATCTACAGTTTAACCTTCATTCATAAGCTATTTGGTATTTTCTTTTCTGATACTTATTTTGGATATAATCAATCCATCTTCTCCATTCCAATATATATCTTTCTTGTGAATAGTCCTTCAGGTACGCTGAAATTTTTGCCATTTCCGCTAAATTCGCTACTTTCAGTATCCACTCTTCAATAGTAGGCAGAGTCCTTCTTCCAATATTGCGCAACCAGCAGCCTAGCTGCCGATATTAAATTTAAGATCAATTTAGTCTCTGATGATGTACAATCCAGTGTTATACCCAATAAAAACAATTGCGGAGTAAATTTCAACCTTTTTTTCAAGATATTCTGCATCACCCACCAAATTTTTATCCCGAATGCTTTGATTTTCTTACAAGTCCACCATATATGATAATAAGTTGCATCATCACAATCACATCTCCAACATTTAGCTTGCAAATTTGAGTACATACATGATAATTTCTTAGGATCTAAATGCCATCTATAAAACATTTTGTAAAAATTTTCTCTTAAATTTTGTGCTTGCGTAAATTTAACATTGCTAACCCAGATCTTTTCCCAAGTTTCTATCATCACTGGTTCCTGAATGTTTTGTGCCCATTTTATCATACAATCCTTAACCAATTCTGTTTCCGAATCTATTTCCAATAATGCATTATACAACCTTTTAATATGCATTTGACTTTGATCTCTAATCTGTTTTACCAAATTTTCCTCATTTTGCATAACACCAATTTTTTGATCTTCCCTCCATCTAGCTTGAAGCTGGCCATACTGAAACCAGGTGTAAATTATCCCTTCTTCTTTCAATACATTTAGAGGTTTCAATTGCAATTTGCCCCTTTCCATAAAAAGGAGCTCTTTATAAGTAATCACCTCCTGTTTTTGTTCTATACTTATATTTTCTATTGCATGTCTGGGATTTGCCCATATAGGTATTTTGTAATTTAACTTATATTGATACTTTTTCCAAACCCTCAACAAAGCATTTCTAAGTATGTGACCTTTAAACACCTTATCCACTTTTTTTTCATATAACAAGTAAGCATGCCATCCATATAACAAATCATAACCTTCTATATTTAACATTCTTTCTTCGGTTAAATTAAACCAGTCACTAATTTGTGATAAAAAAAAAACTTCATAGTACAATCTTAAATTAGGCATTTTAAGACTTCCTCTCTCACGTACTGTATATCCTGTATAATTTTCAATTTTATTCTTGGTTTTTTCCCATCCCAAATAAAAGTATTAATCCCTTTCTGCCACTCCCTCAAACTTCCATCTTTCTTGAGCACTGATATCATTTGGAACAAAAATAAAAACCTAGGTAGCACATTCATTTTTATTACTGCTATCCTTCCCAATAAAGATAATTGTAACTTTTTCCAGTTTTCCATTTCTTTCTGCACTTTTTGCCAAAGAACTGCATAGTTGTTTTTAAATAATTTTGTATTTGAGGCTGCAATGTATACTCCTAGATATTTAACCTTTTTAGCTATTTCAAACCCCGTTATTCTTCCTAGATCTTCTCTTTGGGATATAGTCATATTTTTGGTTATCACCTTTGTCTTATGTTGATTTACTTTAAATCCAGATACCTTACCATATTGACCTAATATGTCCAACATATGTGGAGCCGATTCTATAGGTTGAGATAAAGTAACAACCAAGTTGTCTGCAAACGATCTTAATCTGTAATCTTGTTGCCTAATTACAATTCCCTTTATTTTATCCGAATCACGTATCTTATTCAGCAAAACTTCTAAAGTTAAAATAAATAGCAATGGAGATAAGGGACAACCCTGCCTTGTTCCTTTCTCAATTTTAAAAACATCTGTTAAACCTCCATTGACTATTATTTGTGCTGTTTGTTCCTGATATATTGCTCTGATTGATTGTATAAAATATTCTCCAAAGTGCATTTTTTCTGTTATCTTAAACAGAAATTGCCAATTCAATCGATCAAATGCCTTCTCTGCATCCAAAAATATAAACGCTGCAGGGACTTGGTTGTTTTTTTCCAAATATTCCAATAAATTTACAACTTGTCTAACATTATATCTCATTTGTCTCCCTAAAAGAAAGCTGTCCTGGGTGACTAACTTGAAAAGTTAGTTCCACTGCGCATGCCCAAGATGGCCGCTCCCAGCTGAGCGGCGGCGATACCGGGGGATATTCCCCGGCTTTTTGGGGGTTTCAGGGGCTGGACCAGATAGTTTTCCCCCATGTCTGGTGAGGGGAGCCTCTCACCGATCCATTTTTCATCTTTTGAGAGCTGGTAGCTCTCCAGGACACGATGGCCAGGACGGAGACGGAAGCGGCTGCGCTATGGCTCTAAAAGCGGGGAGAGCGGCCTCGGTGTCTCCCCGCGGTTGCTGGGCCGGTGAAATGGGCGGCGGCGGCGGCGATGCAGACCCTCGCTGGAGCTCCAGGGACCCCGAGGGGATGGCAGGGGCTTCCTGTGAGACCCAGCGATGGATGGAGGGGTTTTTGGAGGGCTGGCATCGTCGGGGCTGGCACTGGTTTTAACACTGGGACGAGCAGCTGTGAGGGAGGACACCAGAGAGGGTGAAAAGGGATAGGAGGCCTGAATTGGGAGAGAGCGAGGGGCACTCTGACCACAATACGAACTATGCCATCAACGCTTGTTCCTGGAACGGCCTCTCCCCCCCTTATGTGGATGGGGGTGAGCTAGAAACATCGCTGTTTTTTGCTGGCCGCAAAAGATCTCGGGCCAGGCTTTTATACCCTATGGGGGTTTGTTAGCCTCTGTGAGGCCACTTATTATCTGGAGGTGCCTCTGAACAATTTGATATATCTGCCTCCCATGGACTTTTATGGCTTCCTGATTTGCTTCCTGATTTGCCTAAGATGCAGCCGCTGGAGTCATCAGAATCTCTTTCTTGGCCCGTGGGCCTGTAGATTGGTGGTTGTCATCAATTGTAGAGGATATATTCCGGACTTCAAGTCTTGCATGGAGCCGGACGATGACTGCGGTTCCAGGCCCTTCACAGCTTTCGTGAGAGGGTGGCTGGTATTGACACCTGACCTCAAAACGGCTCAAGACTCCATCCACTGCTGTGAGAGAGCAGTGGAGTTTATTGACTTGGAATTGACTGGATACCCCTTTCCAGATTTTAGACTATCTTGATTAACCCCCAGACCATGGATTTTCCCCCTGATTGATTAATTAATTTAATTAGATGTACTCGCTAACAGAACTTCTTATTCTGCAAGACTCCCCCCTCTCGCAGGTGTGGCCCTCCACTTTATCAAGGGCCTACCTTTATGATGGGCTTTGGTGCCCCGAGAGGTGGCATGGCGCAAAAAGTGGATTGAGGGTTTTTTTAGGGAAACTTTTTGATAGATTTTTAAAGGATTTTAAGGGGCGGGAGGGTTGTGTGGGTTTGGGGGTTAACCCACGGAGGAGGGGTCCGGTCCAGCTGTCAGTTGGGCCACGGAGGGTGCGGATTTCGGGGGTAAGGGGGACCTCAGAGTCCATTCTGTTGAGGGCTTTTCTATCAATACGCTGAGTGGGAGGGGCAGATATGGCGGGAGCAGGGGGCCATATCATGTGATGGGGGCGCGCACTCGCTATCTTCGAGCGGTGGCACGCCCCGGTCCCCATAGCCCTTCTCGCGCCCCAGGCTGCTCAGACTCTCAGGGCCCGAGCCTTCGGCTGTTGTTGTGTAATGCCAGGTCCATGGTAAATAAAGCCCCCTTCATTTGCGAACTTATTCAGGAGGGGGGAGCGGACCTGGCAGGTATCACGGAGACCTGGTTGGGCCAGGAGGGGGGGTTCCCCTCGTAGATATGTGCCCACCAGGCTTCCATGCATTCCATCAGCCGAGAGCTCAGGGCAGGGGCGGGGGTGGTGGCGGTTATTATAAAGGAAGGTCTTGATCCAAGGGAGACCACTGTTCCACAGATAGCCGGATGTGAGTCCCTTTTTGTGAAGTGGGGCCGTGGAGTACAGTTGGGCTTGTTGATCATGTACCTGGCTCCCTGCCACGCGGCAACGGCCCTGCCTGAGCTGCTCAACGTCATAGCCGAGGTGGCGGTTGGTACCCCCAGACTCCTAGTCATGGGGGATTTCAACCTGCCATCTATCGGTGAAACGTCTGAGGTGGCTCGGGAGTTCATGGCTTCCATGACGGCCATGGACCTTACTCAGTTAATTCATGACCCTACTCACATGGGTGGACACACTCTGGACTTAGTTTTTGTCTCTGGTCAGTGGTCGAGTGGCCTTGATACAGGGGATATAGTCATCGAACCCTTGTCATGGTCTGACCACTCGCTCCTTCGACTGGACTTTCTAACTGCTGCACCCCGCTGCAGGGAGGTGGGACCAACTAGGTGGTTCCGCCCCAGGCGACTGATGGATCCTGATAGGTTCCAGATGGAGCTTGGGCCATTTCCTGAGACTCTGGCTCATGACTCGGCTGAAGACTTGGTGGCCGCCTGGGACAGTGCGGCCACCGGGGCTTTGGACCGCGTCGTGCCTTTGCGGCCTCTGACCCGGCACCGAACTCACCTAGCTCCTTGGTTCTCCGAGGAGCTGAGGGAGATGAAGCGCCAGAAAAGACGCCTAGAGAGTGGTTGGAGGACCAGCCGCTCCAAATCCGACCGAACACTGGTGAGGTCTCATATTAAGACCTACCTAGTGGCGATAAAAGCAGCAAAATCTAGCTATTTTGCTGCTCTTATCACATCATCAGATAATCGCCCAGCCGCCCTGTTTAGGGTGACCCGCTCCCTCCTCCATCTGGAAGCGCGGGATGATCCCTTGCAAGGTCAAGCTGAGGACTTTGTGCAGTATCTGTATGACAAGATTGCTCAGATTCGGGAAGGTCTGGCCTCTGACTGGGTAAGTCTGGACGGGATGATTGACGGCCCTGGCCAGGTGGGCTTTTTATCAGGTTCGCCTGATACGCCAGTTGCGCCCCTTTCTGGATCGGGACTCCCTACGCACGGTCACTCAAGCACTTGTCACCTCCCGCTTGGACTACTGCAATGCTGTCTACATGGGGCTCCCCCTGGGGTGCACTTGGAGGCTGCAGTTAGTCCAGAATGCAGCCGCACGGGGGATTATGGAAGCGAAGGGGCGCTCCCATGTGACACTTCTCCTGCGCGAGCTGCACTGGCTTCCTGTGGTCTTCCGGGTGCGCTTCAAGATGTTGGTAACCACCTTTAAAGCGCTCCATGGCTTAGGGCCAGGGTACCTGCGAGACCGCCTTCTGCCGCCAATAGCCTCCCACCGGCCGGTTCGCTCGCACAGAGAGGGCCTCCTCGGGGTGCCGTCGGCCAGACAATGTTGGCTGGCGACCCACAGGGGGACAGCCTTCTCTGTGGCAGCGCCTGCCCTCTGGAACGACCTACCCCCTGAGATACGCACGATATCAGACTTCCGGACTTTTCGTCGGGCCCTGAAAATGCACTTATTCCATCTAGCAGGGCTGGCTTGATCCCGTCCTCCCAGTTTTAATTGAATTCGGTTTTAATTGGGTTGTTTTAAATTGCCGGGCTGAAATTGTTTAATGTTTTTTAAATTGTTTTTAAATTTTATATGTTATGTTTTTATCCTGGCTGTGCACCGCCCTGAGTCCCGCAGGAGAAGGGCGGTATAAAAATTTAAATAAATAAATAAATACATTTTATAAACCCTGATTGATCACTATGAATTTTTTGTTGCATAACTGGCATTAATCTATTCGCTAACATCTTGGCAAAGATTTTATAATCAGTGTTCAAAACTGATATTGGCCTAAAATTTTCAGGTTTAATACAATTTTGGTCTTCCTTTGGAATCAGTGAGTCAAAAGCTGTTCTCCAGGAGGGTGGAACTCCTCCACCTGATTGAATTTTGCAAAATAACACTCTAAGCGGTTCTACCATTTCAGACTGTAAGTTCTTATAATAGACAGCTGTTAATCCATCTGTTCCTGGAGCTTTTCCTGTTTTTAACTGTTTAATTGCTGCAATAATCTCCTCAGAGGTTATTGGCTGGTTCAGCCCCTCCCTCTGTTCTAACGTTAATTCAGGAATATTCTCTTCCTGTAGGTAACTATCTATATCTGTATCTTGGATTGAATCACTAGCATACAACTTTGTATAAAATTCTAAGAAGGCTTTTTTGATCATATTCTGTTGATAAACTTCCTTACCTCTAAATTCTATCTTATCAATAACTCATGCTTTTTGTTTTTTCCTCAACACATAGGCCAACCACCTACCTGGTTTATTAGCATTACAGAATGTATTGTGTTTAGCATATTGTAAACTAGTTGCCACTTGATCAGCCATAATCATATTAAATTGCTCTCGTAGTATGTTTATTGTTTCTTTTACTTTCTTATCCCCTGGATTAATTATGAGTAATTGTTCTTTCTTTTTTATCTCCTCCTCAATCTCTTTCCGCTTCTTTTGTTGTTTTAATCTATATTTATTATTCATATGTATTAAAGTTCCCCTCATATAGGCCTTGCTTGCATCCCATACCATTTCCATAGAGGTCCCCTTATACATATTAGTAACAAAAAATTCTTTCATTTGTTTTTTAAGCTCATTCACATTTTCTTCATATCTAAATAAATTTTCATTTAACCTCCATGACCTCCTTTCTCCCCTTTCCTGTTCCAATTCCACCCAAACTGGACTATGATCAGTTAAGGTTCTTGGACATATCTTGGTCTTCTTCACCCTAGAAAGGAAATCATTTGTAATTAGTATAAAATCAATCCTAGAAAAGGATTGGTGTCTATCGGAAAAAAAAAGTAAAATCTCTTTCCTCGACATTCTGTACTCTCCAAATGTCTCTCAGTTTCATATCTTCCACCATATCAAAAAAGGATTTAGGTAGTTTCGCACGTATTGAAATCTTTGACAAACTTTTTTTGTCTTTCTGTGTATCTATTACTCCATTCCAATCACCCATTAGTATAAAAGATTTATAATTCCATTGTATTATTTTGGTATGTAAAAATTTATAAAATTTGTCTTGTTGTTGATTAGGTGCATATATTCCAATTAGGAACATTTTTCCATTCTGAGTTAATAATTCAATTGCAATATATCTACCTTGGGCATCTGCCTCAATTAAATTAGCTGATAATCCCTTCTTTACATATATAACTAAACCATTTTTCTTCTCTGATGTCGATGTCACAAAATGTGTGCCTAATCTAGAATTTATCAAATATTTTTGATCTGATAATCTAACATGTGTTTCTTGCAAACAAATAACATCATTCTTAAATTGTTTCAGGTAGTGAAATATTTTCTTTCTTTTTTGTGGTGAGTTTAAGCCATTAACATTCCAAGATAGAAATTTAGTTGCCATCTTTGGCCCCTCGAAGCTTCATGAGCATACGCTGAACATCCTCCTCAATCTTGCTCTTCAGCCTAGCCCCTCCCACTGCTTCTGTTTTTTGGACTTCTTGAGATAAAGCTTGAGATTGTTGCTCTTTTAGTTGTTGTTCTTGGAGTTTGTAAGTTGCTCGTGTCAATCGTTGTTCTCTTGGTTCCTCTATCTTCTTAGGTGGTTCAGAGATTGGTGGTGGGGCCCCAAATTGCACTAACTCTTCCTCCAGAGCAATTCCTCCAGCTGCAACTTCAGCATAAGTTTGTATCTGCTTTCCGTCTTTCTCTTGTTGTGACATCTCCTTTTTCTTTCTGCCCCCCCTGGTGGGGATGGGTATCCAGCCTTTAAAACATTGACATAAAAATCCTTCACCTTCCAAGCTGTATTTAAACGGTATCTTTCTCCACCATAATTCACTATTAGACCAGTTGGGACATCCCATCTGTACTGGACTTGCCGATTTCTCAATTCATTTACCAGGAATCCAAAGTCCTTTTGATCTCTTAACATTTTGGGAGGGATCTCTTTCAGAACCACTAATTCTTGTCCAGCCACTTGAACCTTGTTCTTGTAAGAAGCTTGTAGGATATCATTTCTGATCCTCCTGGTTGTAAAGTAGATCACCACATCTCTTGGCAACTGCCTTTGTCTTGCCACCCAAGAATTAACCCTGTAGATTTTGTCAATTTGGATTGCCACATCTTCTGATCTTTCTTTAATTATCTCTGCCATAGCTTCAGCACAAATGTCCTTTAAATTTTCATGGCTATCCTCTTTTAGCCCTCTCAATCTCAGAGCAAATTCCATAGATCTGTACTGTAACATAAGCAGTTCATCATCCACCTTCTCTGTTTTAGTCATAATTTCTCCCACTTTATTTTCCAAATTCAAATTGGCTTCATTAATTTCTTCTACTCTCTCCTCCAACTGAACAGGGTGTTTTGCCAATCTTGAAACTGCTAAAATAATATTTTCTCTTATTTCATTATGCTTTTCTTCAACTACATCTTTAATTGCTTTAATGTCTTCCGCAAATTCTTTAAGCTTCCCATCCATAATTACTGTTTGGTCATTCATAGCTGCAGTTTGATTATTCATGGCTTCTTTTATAAATTCTTTAAGATCTTTTAAAGAAGCCTCCTGGCTCTGTGATTCCACCGGAAATTGTGCTCTCTGTGTCACTACTGACATTATTGGAGAGCCTCCTCCACTTTTAGGAACTCCTGGCTTAACTTGCTTAGAAGCCATCTTATTCTAAAAAATCTTTTTCCTTTAACAGCCACAAAGTCCCTTAAACAATTTTCAGAAGTAGTTTAAAGCTTGTCAAGCAAAATAGTCTTTCCTCCACCTCCAGCAAACTCAGTCCAGCAACTTTAATCCACTCTCAGAGCGCAGATCTCACAACACTTTCATTTCTAACTTTCACTTTCACGCCCACAACAAAGGCGCCATCTTCTAACCTCCAGCTCAGAAAAACTCAGTTAGAAACAATGTAAACCCAGAGCTAAGCATTGATACTTGCAAATTGCTTGTTCTCCTGCTTCCGCTCTGTCTGCTCCTGAAATCAATTGATCTCTCTTTTGCTTGCAGAGTTGGTTGCGACGTCTGGCTCTGTTAAAAAACAGAGTCGTCCCGGATCTGGAGCTTCAGTGGGCTGAACGGGGGGGCTCTCACCCTCCAAACCCCTGGAGTTATTCCAGGGGCTTACGGGGAGCTCTACTCACACCCACCGGCTCTCCTCTCCGTCTTGTCCCAATGGAGAGGTTTTCAAGCCGCCAGACAGCCAATTAGCGCTGGCAAAGCAGCTTTACGAGATTGCTGGGCTGGCGGTCCATGGAGACCGTCCACAACGCTAGCGGTGCCAACCAGAAGTCTTGGTTACCACCTTTAAAGCGCTCCATGGCATAGGACTGGGGTATTTACGGGACTGCCTTCTGCCACCAATAGCCTCACACCGACCAGTTCGCTCCCACAGAGAGGGACTCCTCAGGGTGCCGTCGGCCAAATTATGCCGGCTGGCGATGCCCAGGAGGAGAGCCTTCTCTGTGGGAGCTCCTGCCCTTTGGAACGAATTGCCCCCAGAAATACATACAATCTCTGACCTCTGGGTTTTTCACTGTGCCCTTAAGACCCTACTGTTCCGACAGGCGGGGCTGTCTATTTAAGTGGTTTTAAATTGGAGTTTTAATTTGGGGTTTTAAATTTCGGCCGAAACTGTTTAATTGAGTTTTATTAATTTTTAATGATGATGTCTGTATATTTATGTTTTAAATTGGCTGTATACCACCCCAAGTCCCTCGGGAGAAGGGCGGTATATAAATAAAATTAACATTAACATTAGTACAAAACCCCTGTCCAAACCAATCCACTCTGAAGCAGCCCTACTGGTGCTAAGCAATCGATGTCATGGACTTTCACTAAAAGAAAACATGCAGACACATAGAGAAGAATCACCATCAAATGTCCCTAAAAAAGTAGCACCACCAAATGTGATAGATAGAAAAACACCCCAAACCTCCCTAGGAAAAAAAAGGCGAGTGTTGGTGATAGGAGATTCAATTCTCAAGGGAACAGAACTTGCCATCTATAGACCAGACAGTCAATTCAGAGAGGTGTTGTCTCCCTGGAGCTAAAATCAAAGATGTGGCTGAGAACCTAACCAAAATAATAAAACCAACAGACTATTACACCTTTCTACTACTACATGTAGGGATGAATGACACAAAAAAGGACTTGAAAACAATATTGAATGATTATGAACAGCTAGGCAAGAAAGTCAAGGACTTATTTATTTATTTATTTATTGGTTCGATTTATATGCCGCCCTTCTCCGGAGACTCAGGGCGGCTTACAATGCATTAAGCAATAGCCTTCATACTTTTGTATATACCTGCTTAATAGGGCTTTCGCCCCCCCCCCCTAAGCGGTGTTCTTTTTTATACAAAGTCAGCTTATTGCCCCCACAATCTGGGTCCTCATTTTATCTACCTCAGAAGGATGGAAGGCTGAGTCAACCTTGAGACTGGTGAGATTTGAACGCGCAGTAATTGCAGGCAGCTGGCAGCTAAGTGCTACTTAACAGTGCTTTAGTCCGCTGCTCCACCAAGGCTCCTTAGGTGCACAAGTAGTTTTTTCATCTGTACTGCGAACGAAAGGACAACATCCGTCAAGAGAACAAAGAATTCTAGAAGTGAGCCACTGGCTAAAGGATTGGTGTCGCCCAAAAAACTTTGGATTCCTGTACCATGGCCTGTACTACCTCCAAGATGGGCTTTTGGCAAGGGATGGGTTGCACCTCACAAAGACTGGGAAGAATGTTTTCGGAAAATGACTGGCTCAACTTATCAGGTGGGCTTTAAACTAAAATTGAGGGGGGAGGGCGACCAGTCTTTAGGCTCTCCAGGACCTAATTCCAAGCAAAAACCCCTAGAAAGCAAAGCAAATAACAAAGCAAGGAGGGATGGGAAGGAAGACAAACTCAAACACCAAATAGGAGACATAGGAAGCATAACCAGAGTCAGGCATAAAGACCTCAAGTGCCTATATACAAATGCACAAAGTCTGGGGAACAAATAGGGTGAACTTGAACTGTTAATACACGAAGGTAGATATGACATAATAGGAATAACAGAAACTTGGTGGGATGAATCCCATGACTGGAACATACTGATAGAAGGATACAAACTCTTCAAAAAACCCAGACCCCATAAAAGAGGAGGTGGTGTTGTACTGTATGTAAAGGACCACTATATTGCTATAGAATTGCATGAAACCAAAGACGAAAACCTCCTAGAATGCATATGGGCCAACATAAAAGACATGGCCATAGGTGTATACTATAGGCCACCCAATCAAGCAGAAAAAATAAATATCCTTTTTGCCAACCAACTAACAAACATATGTAGGAAACACACTACAATAGTAATGCGGGACTTCAATTACCCTGATATCAATTGGAAAATTAAAGCTGCACTGG
This sequence comes from Ptyas mucosa, assembly GCA_012654045.1. Classification (NCBI taxonomy): domain Eukaryota; kingdom Metazoa; phylum Chordata; class Lepidosauria; order Squamata; family Colubridae; genus Ptyas; species Ptyas mucosa. Next base: position 14,291 of record WNWU01012192.1, read on the forward strand.
CTCCCAGTGGTCCTCCAGGTGCGATTCAAGGTATTGGTTACCACCTTCAGAGCACTCCATGGATTAGGACCTGGGTATTTACAAGACCGCCTGCTGCTACCAATAGCCTCCCACCGACCAATTCGCTCCAACAGAGAGGGGCTCCTCCGGGTGCCGTCGGCCAAGCAATGTTGGCTGGCGACCCCCAGGGGGAGAGCCTTCTCTGTGGGGGCTCCTGCCCTCTGGAACGAATTGCCCCCCGAGATGCGAAGGATTCCCAACTTACGCACCTTCCGCCAGGCCCTCAAGATGCTTCTATTTCAACAAGTCGGGCTGGCCTAATTTTTTAAAATTTTTAATTGTCAATTCTTAATTTTAAATGTCTAAATCGGGTAGTTTTATTTTAATTAGATATAGGCCAAACTATTTAATATTTTTAAAATTGTTTTTAAATTTTATATCTGTTTGTTTTATGCTGGCTGTACACCGTCCTGAGTCCCTTCGGGAGAAGGGCGGTATATAAATTAAATTAAAAACATAAATAAAACAAAATAAACCAAGTGAAAAATCAAATAGGTTCCTAACCAACCTAGCTGACAAAATTGTTGTCCAAAAGGTAGAGGAGGGAACTAGAGGGACAGCCATACTGGACTTAATTCTTACAAACAGAGAAGAAGTGATAGGGGGAGTTGAAACTGCAGGAACCTTGGGTGAGAGTGACCATGTTGTTGGATCGGCGCAGGGAATCAAGACGCGACCAGCTCGGGTTCATTCAAGAAACTTTATTCAGCTCAAGAACAAGAACAAGAACTGTACTGCCGGGGCCCTTCTTATAGCGCTCCAGCAGGGTAGCTGTCCAATGACAACTACTCGAATCTCCCGCCGGTGGATTAGCCAATCCCCGGATGGATGCCCAAATAAGGACATAACACTCCTCCCCCCTTAGTTTAGACAACGTCCGTCACGTCAATTAGTAACAAAGTCCCGCAGGTAGACGGGTCTCCGACTCGTCCTGGAAGACCTGCACAGTTCACTCAAAGTTTCGTCGCTCTCCCGAGCGGACGGAGCTTCTGACCTCTCCGGTCCCCGGACCGGGGAAACCCGGAACCCGGCCGTCGAGTGAGCGGGCCCCGTGCCTGCTCCTCCGGTCCCAACCTTTGGATTATCTGGCTGGTATTGCTGGTCTCGTCCCTGCCCGGTCCCCTCGGAACCTTGTGGATGGACATCACTCGGTGGGTGCCCTCGGCTGTCCAGTAAGTCCATTGGTGTTCCTTTTCCTTGTACTGGTTCCGGTAGCTGATGTTGTTGGTGCAGATGTTTCCGGGACTTGTTCTGCGGTTTGGATCGTTGTGGCTGCTGTCCGACCTTGCCGGGGTGTTGTTCGGCTACCTCATCTGGTGGCCGTGGGTCGGCATCGCTGGGGTGTTGTTGGCCGACCTCGCCTGGGTGTTGTTGGCTGACCTCGCCGGGGTGTTGTGAGTTGACCTTTTTGCATTGTCCCCGGTCTACTGCTCTGCTGTGGCGGTCTCCTCTGCTGGGGTGTTGTTGGTTATTCTTGTTGGGGGTGTGTGATTCTTCGCCCCAGGGGTGCCCCCAGTCTACCTCATCGTTGGCATGGAGGTCTCTGGTGTTGGGGTGACAAATGCCCTCCTCGCCGGGGTGGTGCGGGTCCCCCTCGAGCCGCGGGTACCGGTCTACTTGTTTGGACTTGGGCTGCTTTGCTGCGCTGTCCTGGTGCGGTCCTGCCTTGACGGACTGTCGGTGGTTGACTTCGAAGGAGTGTGGCCGACCTTTCCTGCTGGGGTGTGGCAGGCCTACTTCACCATGGTGTTGCCAGCCTACCTCATCGGGGTGTTGCGGGCCTACCTCGTCGGGGTGTTGCAGGCCCACCTCGTCGGGCTGGTTTTAGCTCGTCCCCACCCATCTTTTCCGGAGCTGGTCGATGTGCCGTCGGCAGACCTGTCCATCTTCCAGCTCCACTCGATAAGACTTTGGGCCAGTTGTGCTCTCTATTCTCCCCTTCAACCATTTTGGAGACCCGTGGAAGTTTAATGCAAAAATAGGGTCCCCTATGGCGAAGGCTCGCAGCGGGCGGCTGGCTGTGGCAGCTATGTCCGAGTGGTATTGCGGGTGCAGCCGGTCCAAGGGTGACCTCAGCTTCCTGCCCATCAGAAGCTCTGCTGGGCTCTTCCTGGTTGTGGCATGTGGGGTGATGTGCTGGGTGAGGAGGAAGGTGTCGATCCTTCCTTGCCAGTCTCCCGGTGCCATCTTGGCGAGGGCTTCTTTGGTTGACCTCACCATTCGTTCCGCTTGTCCATTTCCGGCCGGCCTGTACGGAGCGGATAGGGCATGCCAGATACCCAGGCTGGCCATGAATTCCTCCATCGGCTTGGAAGTCAGTTGGGGACCATTGTCAGAGACCAATACGTCAGGCAATCCGTGGGTGGCAAACAGGTGCCGTAATGCCTTGATGGTGGCTTCCGTTGTTGTGGATGTCATGGGAATGACCTCTAGCCACTTCGAGAAGGCATCGACCACTATTAATAGGTATTTCCCTTGCATCGGGCCCGCAAAGTCTATGTGAACCCTTGCCCAGGGGCTGCTGGGTGCCTCCCACTCCGACGATCTTTCTTGGGCTGGGGCAGGTCTTACCTCCTGGCACGGGTCACATCTGGCCACCCACTCCTCAATGTCCTTATCTATGGATGGCCACCACACATAACTTCTGGCCAATGCCTTCATGCGAACAATGCCAGGGTGTCCATTGTGGAGCGTCATCTCAGCGCGGTTGGAATCAGCACTCAATCTCCCCATAGCAAAACGCCTTTCATCGTGGACAGCTCCTTCTGCTTCCGTGTGAATATGCTGAATTCGCCCGCTGTTGTTTCGTTTGGCCAGCCTCGCAGGACACAGGATAGGACTTGTTTGAACACTGGGTCCTTCTGGGTGTGGGCTGCCATGTCGGCAGATGTTACTGGGCAGTCTTTGTCTGTATCTATGTGGAACAGACTGGTGGTGGGTGCAGGGTCTTCCACTGGTTCCTGGGATGGGCACCGGCTTAATCCGTCAGCATTCCCAATGGCTGCGCCTGGTTTGTGGATTAACCGGTAGTCATATCCGGCTAGGAAGATCGCCCAGCATGTCATCCTGGGCGACATGTACGCCGGGGTGGGTTTGTCCCCCACCAATAGCCCCAACAATGGCTTATGATCAGTTATTATTGTAAAAGTCCTGCCGTAAAGGTATTTGTGGAAGCGTTTGGTGCCTGCCACGATGGCCAATGCCTCTTTGTCCAGCTGACTGTAGTTTCGTTCGGCACTGGACATAGTCTTTGAAAAGTAAGCAACAGGGGCTTCCTTTCCATTTGGCAGTTGGTGGCTGAGGACTGCCCCTATTCCATATGGTGATGCATCGCAGGTTAGCAGTAGTGGTAGCATTTCATTGTATTGGATCAGCACACTGTTGGATGAGAGGAGACTCTTCACTGCCTTGAATGCTGTTTCTTCCTCTTTCTCCCATTTCCACGGAACCGCTTTCCCCAGCAGGCGATGTAATGGCTCAGCAGCTGTTGCCTTCTGTTTGAGAAATGCGCTGTAAAAATTCAGCATTCCCAAGAAGGCCTGAAGCTCCGTTTTGTTTTTTGGGGCTGGAGCTTCCTGAATAGCTTTTATTTTAGATTTGGTGGGGTGAATGCCAGTGCCATCAATTAAATAGCCCAGGAACTTGACCTCCTGTACCCCTATGATGCACTTATCCTTTCTTACTCTCAAACCCTTCTCCTTGAAGCGTTGCAATACTGCTTTTAATCGCTCAAGCAGTTGGGTTTTAGAGTGGCCCGAGATCAGTACATCATCGAAGTATGGCACCACCCCTGGAATGCCTTGGAGAAGGCGCTCCATCATCAATTGAAATATACCCGGGGCTGCGCTGACTCCAAATTGGAGTCGGTTGCATTTGAAAGCCCCTCTATGGGTGACAATCGTTTGAGCCTCCGCTGTTTGTTCATCCACTGGCAGTTGCTGGTAAGCCTGGGCCAGGTCCAGTTTAGCAAATATGGATCCGGTCCCAAGTGAATGTAATAGGTGTTGCACCACTGGGACTGGATATGCGCTTTGCTGAAGGGCACGGTTTATTGTAATTTTATAATCAGCGCATATTCTTATCAATCCAGCCTGCTTCATGGGGGTCACAATGGGCGTCTCCCATGCAGCATGATCGATTGGCTCCAGAACGCCTTGGGCAATCAGCTTATCTAGCTGAGCATCTACTTTGTGCCTCAAGGCAAATGGAACTCTGCGGGGCTTATGCCTAATTGGTGTAATCCTCTTATCTAAGTTTAAGGAAATTGGTTTCCCCACAAATTTCCCCAGCTTACCGTCGAAGACTTCTTGGAACTCTTCGAGGAGTGAGTTGAGTTCATCCCTTCTTATTTGATTAACCCCTTGAATTTTTAGTCCTAACAGCTGGAACCATTCCATGCCCAGCAGGGTTGGGCAGCTGTGGTCAACGATGGTGATGGGAAGTTCACCCTGAAACGCTCTGTAGGAAACTTTTATGGAGGTTCTTCCCAGGACTCCAATGGTGTTCCCCCCAAAGTCAATCAGCCTGGAACGTAGGGGTTTGAGGTCTTTCTTCTGGATGCAGGGCTTCAGGCTCTTTAACCGCTTCCAGTCCATAATGGAGTAGATCGAGCCCGAATCTACCTCCATTTTGCAGGGAGTCCCCTCCACGTGCACAGTCACCAGACACTTGGAGGTGGACTCCTCCTCATCTGAAAAGTGAATCGTTGTCTGGTGCACAGCTCTCCTCCGATTACCTTCGGTTCCCCCGCGTCTAGGTTGGTAAGAGGACCGTCTAGACGATCTCGCGTTGTCCTCCCGGTTTTCGCTATTCCGGTAGCTGAATGGCTCGGGGTCTGGATCTGTTGCTCTGCAGGCCTCTGCGATGTGCCCTCTCTTGTTACAGCGTCTGCAGGTGGCATCTCTCCATCTGCATTTCGCTCTGGGGTGGTTCCCTTTGCAGCTGGCGCAACGCTCCCTTCGGTCGGAATTCTTCGCGGTCTCTTGCCTGGGGGGTCTGGATACCTTGTGCACCTCCGATTCCTCTTCTGACTCTGATCCAGCTGTGGAGTCTTCAGTGGAAGATGCTTGGGCTCTCCGGATTTTGTGGATGCCCTTGGCCCGGTGCATCGCGGCTGCGGCTTTCTCCGAAGTTTCCGCAGCCGTGGCTTCTTCAATCACTTCCTTGAGCACAAGTTTCTTCTTGCTCAAGAATTTCTTTTGAAGAGCCCTGTCCCTCATGCCAAACACAATGCAGTCAGCAATAACATTGTCCACATTATCAAAGTCACAGCTGACCGCTAACTGGCGTAGGGAGGCCACGAAGTCTTTAATTGTCTCACCTTCTCCCTGAAACTTTTGTTGGAAGTTGAATCGGTTGGCCACTGGTGTTTCTGTCGGCGCGTAGTGGTCCTGCAGGATGTGTTGCAGATCGGCCCATGGTAGATCCTCAATGTCCCTGGGTGATACGAGGTTGATGGCCATCTCAAGGACCTCGGGGCCGCAGTGCGCCAGGAACATGCCCCTCTGTCGTTCATCGTCGGCGTTCCTGATGTTGTTGCCTTTCAGGAACTGGCGGAAACGGATCATGTAATGAGTCCATTTCTCCCTTCCCGGCTGGAAAGGGGTCAGCGTGAGCAATGCGGATTCTGGGTTTGCCATTGCTGCTGTGTGCTTCAGCGAGTGACTTCAGCTCAGAATCGCTTCTCTCCGTCGAGTTGGCTTCGTGCCACGAAGTCCGTCGCTCGTCCTAGTCCTTCGTCACCAGTGTTGGATCGGCGCAGGGAATCAAGACGCGACCAACTCGGGTTCATTCAATAATCTTTATTCAGCTCAAGAACAAGAACAAGAACTGTACTGCCGGGGCCCTTTTTATAGCGCTCCGGCAGGGTAGCTGTCCAATGACAGCTACTCGAATCTCCCGCCGGTGGATTAGCCAATCCCTGGACGGATGCCCAAATAAGGACATAACACATGTCATACTAGAATTCAACATAACGCAAACACAAGCAATAGAACATAATGATACCAGAATCTTAGATTTTAAAAGAGCTGATTTTAATAAACTCAGAACTTGGGAAAGATTCCTTGAATGAAAATCCTAAAGGGGAAAACAACTCAAGAATCTTGGTAAACTCTGAAAAATACAATCATAAAAGCCCAGACCAGTGCAATACCGCTGAGAAAGAAAAACAAGAAATCCAAGAAGAAACCAGCATGGCTGCACAAAGATCTCTCTGACAAATTGAAAGACAAAAAGGACAAGTACAAAAAATGGAAAGAGGGATGCATAACTAAGGCAGGATATCATCAGACAGCCAGAATCTGCAAAGACGAAGTCAGGAAAGCAAAGGCTCAGAATGAACAAAGACTTGCAACAAAAGTCAAAGATAACAAAAAAAAGTTTATTCCAACATATAAATAACAAGAAAAAAATCAAGAAAACAGTCAGTCCACTAAAGAGAGAAGACGGTAAGGAAGTAACAGGCAACAGAGAGAAAGTAAAGCTGCTTAACTCATTCTTTGCATCGGTCTTCACTCAAAAAGAAACTATAGCCCAACCTACCAGAAACATAACTGTAAAAAACAGACTGGAAATAAAAGTTAAAATTTAAAAAAAAACAGTAAGAGAGCACCTGTCTGATCTTGATGAATACAAATCACCAGGACCTGATGGATTACATCCCAGAGTTCTAAAGGAGCTGGCAGATGTCATTTCAGAACCATTGCACCACATCTTTCAAAAATCCTGGAACACCGAGGAACTACCAGAGGACTGGAAAAGAGCTGATGTGGTTCCCATCTTCAAAAAAGGGAAAAAAACAGACCCAGGAAACTACAGACCAATAAGCCTAACATCAATACCCAGGAAGATACTTGAAAAGATAATAAAAAGCAGATCTGCCAACACCTAGAAATGAGTAAAGTAAAAACTAGCAGTCAGCATGGGTTTGTTAAAAACAGATCATGCCAAACCAATCTTATTTCATTCTTCAACATAGTGACTAAATTAGTAGACCAGCGAAATACTGTGGACATAATATACTTAGACTTCAGCAAGGCATTCGACAAAATAGACCAGAACCTACTTCTTCATAAGCTAGAAAAAAGTAGGATAGAGAGCTTCACCACCAGTTGGATTTGCAACTGGCTGACAAACCGTACTCAACGAGTAGTCCTTAATGGATCTAAGTCTACATGGAGAGAAGTAAGCAGTGGGGTGCCACAAGGTTCCGTTTTAGGCCCAGTACTCTTCAATATCTTCATAAATGACTTAGATGAAGGAATAGAAGGGGACCTCATCAAATTTTCAGATGATACTAAGCTGGCAGGAATAGCTAACACCCTAGAAGATAGGCTCAAGATCCAGATGGATCTTGACAGACTTGAACACTGGGCCCTATCTAACAAAATGAAATGCAATGTAGAGAAAAGTAAAGTCCTACACTTAGGTAAGAAAAACCAAAAGCACACATAAACTGAGGGAAACCAGGCTTAATTGCAGTGACTGTGAGAGGGATCTTGGAGTCTTAGTGGACAACCAGCTAAATATGAGTCAGTAGTGTGCAGCGGCAGCTAAAAAAGCCAATGCAATCCTAAATTGCATTAACAGAGGATCAAGATCAAGTGAGGTACTAATACCACTCTATAAAGCCCTAATAAGACCACACCTAGAGTACTGCATCCAGTTTTGGTCACCACACTATAAAAAAGATGTTGAGACTCTAGAAAAAGTGCAGAGGAGAGCAACCAGGATCATTAGGGGACTGGAGGCTAAAACATACGAAGACCGGTTACACGAACTGTGCATGGCTAGTCTAGTGAAGAGAAGGACCAGGGGAGACATGATAGCCATCTTCCAATACTTGAGGGGCTGCCACAGAGAGGAGGGGGTCAAGCTGTTTTCCAAAGCACCTGAAGGCCAGACAAGGAATAATGGATGGAAACTGACCAAGGAGAGATTCAACCTAGAAATGAGGAGGAACTTTCTGACAGTGAGAACAATCAACCAATAGAACAGCTAGCCTTTGGAAGTTGTGGGAGCTTCATCATTTGAGACTTTCAAGAAAAGATTGGACTGCCATTTGTCAGAAATGGCGTAGGGTCTCCTGCTTGAGCGTGGGGTTGGACTAGATGACCTATAAGGTCCCTTCCAACTCTGTTAATCTGTTAAAGTCCAGGAAACAAACAACTGTAGCCATTTCAACTGCGGAGGCAGAATTTATTGCTTTGTCTGAACTCTGTTCAGAGGTAACCTGGTAAGTACAGCTGTTACAGGATTTAAATGTAAAGGTAAATGAAGCTGTAACAGTGTATGAGGATAATGCTGCCTGCATTAAAATGGCAACAGGTGACAGAGTAAAGAATAGAAGCAAGTATGTGAACATTAAATATTGTAATGTCAGGGAAGCCATAAAATGTAATTTAATCAGCTTGCTTCACTGTGCGTCAGAAGACAATCTAGTAGATGTAATTATCAAGCCATTGGGTGGAGTGCACCATGGGAAGAATATGTTAATTGGATTTATGTCTATTCCAGTCATGAAGGGAGGAGTGTCAGAATATTCAAGACTGGGAAGACATGGTAACAAGGTCTGCCAATGAATAGGCATATCAACTGGGTCAGCCAATGAGGACTGTTTAGAAACTGAAACTGGTGGGAGACTGGGCGTGGCTCTGTATTAAGCTCTGAGCTCTGAAGCTGCAAACAAGTCTGGGGTTGTCTGCCTCTCTGAACTGAACTGAAAGCAATCTCTCTTCTCTACCATGTTGGAAGAAACTGCTGTTGGTATTGTAAATTTACTTCATGTGTTATTATGTATATAAAGAAGTTAATGAATCCTGCTGAATCAGTTTACCTGTGTGTGCTTTCTGGATTTGATTTTGCAAAAAACTCTGACAGTATTCTACCAGAAAAATATAATAAAGGGAATACATATTTAATTTTACATGTATTAACTGCAGCTAGAATTGTGTTTGCACAACAATGGAAAAATGAAGAGATCCCTACAGATGAAAATGTCATCAAAATATTAGAATGTGCAGAAATGGATAGACTAACGCTCAAAATTTATTTATTTATTTATTTATTTATTTATTTATTTATTATTCATATTTCTTTTTTTTATTGAAAAAGTTTTATACGTACAAATTTTTCCTCCTTTTTCCCCCACCCTTCCCCAACATTATAAAAATACATATACATAAAATATAATTCCCTCCCAATCCCACCCTAACCCTCCCCACCACCCTTTTCCCTCCCATCCCCCTTGACTTCCACTATATGCAATGCTAATAATTCCAAACAATATATATGTTATTCGTCCCTTCCATATATTTTTCTCTATTCACTAGCTTATCCATCAATCCCCCTCAGCTGAAAGCTATATAATATTTTCTAGTCTGATATTTATTCTGTATATAATCAATCCACTTTTTCCATTCCTGTATATAATTCTCAAGCATCTGATCTTTTAAAAAAGCTGAAATCTTCGCCATTTCTGCAAATCCAGCCATCTTCTGAGTCCATTGGTCCACAGTTGGTAAGGCATCATTCTTCCAATATTGAGCAATCAACAACCTAGCTGCTGTCACCATATACAAAATCAATTTTATTTCTCCCAGTGTGAAATCCTTAACTATACCTAGTAAAAATAATTGCAGAGAAAATTTTATTTTTTTCTTCAAAACATTTTGCATAACCCACCAAATTTTTATTCAAAAAGCCTTCACTTTCTTACAAGTCCACCAAATATGATAATATGTAGCATCTAAACACTCACATCTCCAGCATTTTGGTTGAACGTTAGGATACATGCAAGACAATTTCTTGGGATCTAAGTGCCATCTATAAAACATTTTATAAAAATTTTCTCGCAAATTCTGTGACTGTGTAAATTTAACATTCTGAACCCATATTTTTTCCCAAGTATCCATCATAACCGGTTGAGAAAAATTCTGTGCCCATTTAATCATACAATCTTTAACTAATTCATTTTCTGAATCCCTTTCTAGCAAAACATTATAAACTCTCTTAATATGCATTGGACCTATCTCTTTTATCTGTCTAACCAATTCCACTTCATATTCCATTAAACCAATTTGTTGATCTTCTTTCCATCTCATCTGCAATTGATTATACTGCAACCAAGTCAAAGAAATGCCTTCTTCCAACAGCGTTTCCAAAGTCTTCAACTGCCATCTACCCCCTTCAGTATAAAGTAACTCTTTGTATAAACCCCCCCCCGAGTGACTTAATATTTGTATTCCACATGGTATCAGCAAGATCCAGCCAAAACGGAATCTTATAATCCCAATTGGTTCGGTGCTTCTTCCAAATTCTCATCAAGGTGTTTCTAAGTATATGACTATTAAACACTTTATCCACTTTGTAATCATAAAATAAATATGCATGACATCCCCAAACAAGGTCGTGACTTTCTATATTCAGCAATTCAGTCTTTGTTTTTCCAAACCAATCACTTATTTGTGTCAATGCAGCTGCTTCATAATATAAACGAAGGTTTGGAAGTTTAAGACCACCCCTCTCACGGGTATCTTGCATATATTATTCATATTTCTATGCTGCCCAACTCTCCGAGGACTCTGGGCGGCTTACAACAAAGACAGTATAAACAATGTACAATAAGAGATGTTAAAAACCCATACACACCGCTCATGGCTGGATCTCGCAAGATCGCAGTGGTGAGATCAATGGCCCCAAGCCTGCCGGAAAAGCCAGGTTTTCACCATTTTCCGGAAGGCCAGTAGGGTGGGAGTGGTCCTGGCCTCAGGAAGTAGCTGATTCCAGAGAGCCGGGGCAGCCACAGAGAAGACACTCCCCCGCAGACCCGCCAGGCGACATTGTTTAGCTGACGGCACCCGGAGGAGGCCAACTCTGTGGGATCTTACAGGTCGTTGGGAGCTATGTGGTAGAAGACGGTCTCGAAGATAGCCCGGCCCTAAGCCATATAGGGCTTTAAAGGCCGCCCCCCTCCACCCAGTCACTCCTCACTTGTACTGTGTGGGTCCTCGCTTGCAGCTTGCCTGCCTGAAGTCCTGCGCCTGCCAGGTAAGCCTGCGAGTCATGGCCTACCTAGCTGCCCCTGCCCTCCCCCCTGCCCCCCCATCCCAGCCTGCCTCCCCTACTCCCTTCCCTGCAGCCCATAGCCCTGTCATGCTTCCCTGCCTTCCACGCGGCCTTCCCAGCATCCCCGAGACCAGCATGCGAAGGCAGGCAAGCAGACCTGACCACGGGGACTGCCGGGAAGGCAGGCAAGCCTGGCAGGGCCACCCGGCTGTGGGGAAGAGAGCTAGCAGCTTCCTTCCTTCCCCGAAGCCCTGCCAGGCTTGCCTGCCTTCCACGCTGCCTTCCCGGCGTCCCCATGGCCAGCTTGCCGCCCACCCCCACCCCGCTTCCCTTTTACCTTTCCTTAACGCGCTCCGCTTCCCTCCCCAAACCTTGGGAGGCAGCATCCTCTGCGCCACAAAGCCCTCGAGGTGGCTGCAGGAGGGGGAAAAGAAAAAAAAGCCCTTGGCTTCTGAAGCCTCTCGAAGGCTTCGAAGGTGTGTGTGTGTTTGGCTGCAGGAGGGGGAAAAGAAAAGCCTCGGCTCTCGAAGGCTTTGAGTGAGTGCATGTGTGTGTGTGTGTGTGTGTGTGTTTGGCAGCGCTGAAGTGAGCCATGTGAAGGGACTGGGAAGAAGTCGGAGGGGAAAAGTCGGAGAAAAGAGGAGAAGTCGGAGGGGAAAAGGCAGTTGCTTCGCCGTTTCTCCGCATTTCATCCCAAGTCATCCCAAGTCAGCCGCCCGCACTGGAAATGCGGAGAAACGCTCAGAAAAGCAGTTGGCAGAGAGAAGGGAGAGGCAGAGATGGAGGCAGCAGGGGAAGGCAAGGGGCCGATCGCGTGGCTCACTTCAGCGCCGCCAAACACACACACACATACAGACTCAAAGCCTTCGAGAGCCGAAGCTTTTCTTTTCCCCCTCCTGCAGCCACCTCGAGGGCTTTGTGGCGCAGAGGACTCCGCCTCCCAAGGTTTAGGGAGAGAAGGAGGACGCGTTAAGGAAAGGTAAAAGGGAAGCGGGGTGGGGGTGGG
>WNWU01012192.1:26823-101044 GCA_012654045.1 Ptyas mucosa
CTAAGGCACACAAAACACATGAAGTTATTGTTAGAACCAACACATACTGATTATGCAGAGTTATGTTGTTATGCAGATTCTGATTGGGCGAGTGATAAGAAATCACGCAAAAGTACTTCAGGTTATATGATGTTCTTGAATGGATGTCCTGTTTATTGGCAAGTGCGTAAATAGAATTTTGTTTCTTGTTCATCTACTGAAGCTGAATATGCTTGTGTTTCAGATGCATGTAATTCTCTAACTTGGTTTGATGCTTTGGTCACAGATATCTGGACATGTCCGATCTGACCAATCACCGTGATGGAAGACAATGAATCGGTGGTTTATATTTCTGAATCACATTTCACAGGTTCTAGGTCCAGACACATTGACATCCATTATCAAAACATAAAACAATTGGTGAAACAAGGTTTTGTTAAAATGCAATATGTTTCTACACATGATCAAATTGCAGACATCCTCAACAAACCACTCCCAGCAGCTCAACACGAGTATCTGTGTAAGAAGATGTGCCTTATTTGATGATGTACCTGATGTTCGCTCAACTGGCAAAGAAGGGGATTGTCACTGCATTCTTGTATTTACCAGCTGAGCTCTCATCTTCTGGACTATTACACTTGCCGTAGATGCCCAGAAGTTCTTATCTCTCGAAGCTAACTGCGCAGCCTCCTCACATTCCTTTTCTAGCTTTCTTACTCCTTTGTTCTCCCTGCCAAGAGGTCCAGCAGAAATGCTGCCAAGATGTAGCTAATTAGGTAGCCAATTAGCTAATAAGAGTTATCTTTTTTTTTTACTTTTACAATAAAATGAGTTTTCTTAGAAATACTTCTTCGGGTTTTATTTTCTTAATGTGTACTTTCAAGGAGAAGCCACGGTCCAAACCTCTAAACCAGGGTGCGACTATCCCAGAGCCAGGATGGGATCAATTAACTCCCTGACACCTGGTAGCAGTCGGACGGTTCAAAGTTATGGCTTTTTCCTTGTTTGTTACTTCTGATAAGACCTCTAGGCTAGTTAGTTAGAATGATTAAATTTGCGACTGCGGAACGCTAATTTTAGTTATCTACTAACATGCCGAAGAAGAAAAAGAAAAAAGGAAAAATGCAACCCAGAGTTTTCTCTACAACTGATTTATACTCTTCTGACCAAGAAGAGACAGAAAGGAGGTTTTCAAGTTTTCGGCCACTTGCCTCCGCAACCCGACTAGGAGAAACAGCCGTGGGAGAAACTCAAACTGATAAAATGCCCTTGCAGAGGCTTCAGGATCAACAATATGAAAGAAATGCTGTTTTTGAAGGCGATGAACGACTGAGGTCAGTGATATCTCTTTCTAATTATACATTTTCACAGACAATTCCTGTAGAAGCCCAAAGATTTGAAACGCTTGGTGCAAGGCCAAAGTTTTCACAAACCGCGGAGCATTTTTCCTCCCACACAGAGAGAGAAAAGATTTGTTATTCTCCTCAAAGCCCCGAGCTTACTCAGCGTGAGATAGATATCAAATTCTATCGTGAGCATATTAAATATCATGAAAATCAACTATCCCAGTTTAAGATGGATTTGCTTATGCTTGAGCAAGATAAGAGAGAGCCTCGTGACTTAAAAATCTCTAAAAGCGCCATTTTGGCTTCTTCTTCAGAGCCAAAGACACACCCCCTGGTGGATTCTGTGTCAGGCCAATTAAAACAGAGAGCAGTGCACACGTCACATGAAATCCTCCCTGATCAAATTACAAGTGCCACACAGGCAGACCTGCCCCGAAACTATAGGTGCAGCACCATCTGCCGGCCAAAGTAATTTACAAGAGGAAGCTGAAAGGCAACACAGTTTACATGAACATTTTGAATTGTTGCAGCAGACGTTAGCAAACGTGTCCTTGGCTCGTTCAAATAGTCAGGCTGAAATGCCACAAGTGTTTCCACAGACCCGATCTCCTACACCCCCTGGTGGTGCTGGTGTCTCTTTAGATGGAACACAAGAACGCTTAATGCAGCAAAGGCAAGCTCAAGCACAAATGGCAGCTGGAATACAGCAGATTCCAATGCAACAGCCACAAATGCCTGCATATGTGCCCCCAGCCATGGCACAACCAAGACCAGCTCCTGGTCCACCTCCAATGGCACAGCCAGCATATCAAATGCATGTTCCTCATCAGGCATTTTCTGTTGCTCCACTAGCTGGTGAGTCCAAATTAAAAATGTCAGGACGCAATTATAAAGCCTGGGTGAGTGAGATTACACTATTGCTTCTCAGAGAAGGCACTCACTGCATGATTTTTAATCCTCCTGCACAGCCATGGATTCCTGCAATAAGAGACTTAGAGATTAGAGCTCGCACAACATTATTGATGTCCATGGATACTGAACTGCAGGTCACTTTTCCGCCTGATGCAACAGCCCAACAAATTTGGGCCCAATTGGAAAATTGCTACAGGCCCGTTTCAATTGAATCTTCGTGTTTGCTCATGTCTGAGCTCCACGGTTCGAGATTGAAACCTGGTGATCAAATTGGAGGACATTTGACCAAACTGAAAGGAATCAGAACAGAATTGAGAGAAAGAGGTCACAATATTGATGATATTCAAATGATCAGCATTATCATTAACTCATTGAACTATGACTGGAAAGATGCTGTTACAAAAATTAACCAAGTCCCTATTGCTCAACGCACAGTGGACAATATATGTAGACTTTTAATTGAAGAACAGACATTCATGTTAGCCACGCCACATTTGAGAGAACCACTCGCATCAACAGCTCCAGCGAGGTGTCCCTTCCGAGGAACGACCTACGCTCCAAGGATGCCAAGATGCAACATCTGCAATCGTGTGTGACATGCCACCCGGGATTGTCCCCAACGAGCACCAGCTCCCATCTCATACCAGCCCAGAGGAACAGACTCCAGAGGCAGAGGCAGAGGTGGAAAACAAGTTCGTCGTGGTCCAAGGCGTGATCCACAAGCTCCACTTGCCACACTGGCAATAACCAACGATCCACAACCTCATCCAGGATACGATAGACGGCTTTTGTGGACTTTGGACAGTGGTGCAGCATTGCATGTTACCTACAGAAAGGAACTTTTCACAGAGATGCACGAGCCTGAACCTGAACTACGAGAACTTTACTCTTTTTCCAATCATCCTTGTCAGGTCAAAGGAAAAGGAACTGTTTATGTTGAAGAGCTCGATACATTCATCCCTGATGTTTATTACATACCAACAGCAAATAGCAGTTTGCTTAGTCAGGCTCACTTGTCTAGGGTTTTAAAGTTCCAGGTTCACCACCTTGAGAAAGCAAGTTACATAGTTAAAAATGGAGATATTGTTGCTGAAACCATGTTAATTGGTGGTGTTTATTACTTAAAGCCAAAGCCTAAATCGCAAGCACAGGCAAGTATACAAACTCCAAAGGAGAGCACAGGCCCAGAGAGAGATGCTCCAGAGAGAGATCCTGTTGCTACTCCAAAGGCTCCTAAAGCCAACAAAAAGAAAATTAGGAAACAGGTTGCCCAGAGCAAGCCTGAGGTTCCTCATAAAACTGTCAATGTTGAAAATTCACTAACTGATAAACCTTTGCATTACAGGTGTATCCACAAGTGGCATAGAAGATTGGGGCATGCCAGTTTCCGTGTTCTTAGCAAAATGCCGGAATTCGCAAAAGGTTTGGATCTAAAGGGGTGTAAGGTGTTTTTGGATTGTGCTGTATGCAAGAAGGCCAAATCCAAAGCATCAGCCATTCCCAAACACGCTACATGCCTGTCAACACGCATTTTTGATTTGGTACACACTGACATAGTTGGTCCATTTCCGCCAACACTTGGTGGCACGAAATATTTTCTAACAATTGTTGATAATTATTCAAGATATGGATATGTATATCCTATGAAAGAAAAATCTGAGACTTTTCAGATCTTTAAAGACTTTGCAGCCCTTGTTTCTACCCAACACCAAGTTTGCATTGCCAGAAGCCAGAGTGATCGTGGTGCTGAATTCATGTCTCAGTGTTTCCAGGATTGGATGCGTAAGAATGGAATTATCCATCAGACTTCAGCTCCTTACACACCGGCTCATAACGGGGTCGTAGAACGACGACAAGGGGTCCTGCAAACCATGATGTGTTGTCTCCTAGAAGACGCCAACCTTCGTATGCCATACTGGGGTGAAGCTATCAAATATGCAAATTACATTGTCAACCGTACTTGGAGCAGTGTAATAAATCAGACTCCTTTCTTCATGATGTATGGTTACAAGCCCGATCTCAGAAACCTCCATATTTTTGGTTCATACACTATGGTGAACATTCCCTTAGCTCCGTGATGGTGAACCTATGGCACGGGTGCCACAGGTGGCACGCGAAGCCATATCGGTGGGCACGCGAGCTCAGCTCTGACACACATGTGTGTGCCAGCCAGCTGGTTTTCGGGCCTCCTGGGCTCACCAGAAGTCAGGAAACACACTGTTTCCGGCCTCTGGAGGGCCTTGGGGGGGAGCAAAAAAACGGGCCTACTGGGCCCACCATGCCATCATGTGCCAAAAACATGGGGAGAACGGGGGGCGGGGCGCATAGAATTATGGATGTGGGCACGCATGCGTGTGACCCCACTGCGCTCCCCCCGCTTTTGGCAGGCGATGGCAAAAAGGTTAGCCATCACTGCCTTAGCTCAAAGAAGAAAAGGAGGTCCAGTAGCAAAGACACTGAGATTTATGGGTATTGATGATAACTCAAAATGGAGCAAATTTATTGACTCTAAACATCTAATTGTGATTTCCCAATCTGCTAATTTTGAGGAAGATGTTGACTGGTCCAGGATTCATTCTAATAATCCTGGAGTTTATTTTCCTAGAGATGATGTTGTTGATGCCACGCAGCCTGATGACCAAGATTTACAGGCGAAAGTTCCATCCACCAGTTCTTCTCCACCCGATGTTCCGTCTTCGCAAGCCGCAGATGCTGATGCTAGCGACGAATGTGAGGACGAGGACGAAGCAGAAGAAGAATGGACTTTTGTTCCGAGACGTTCCAAGAGGGCCACAAAAGGAATCCCTCCACAACGATTTTCGTGGCAACTGACAAAAGCACCCTTGCCTTTGATTTGCAATGTTACACTTCCACCTGATACGTTCACACAAATCAAGTATCTTCCTGATTCAGAGCAAGAGAAGTGGTATGATGCAATGCAGGTTGAAATGGACAGTCTAAAGAAACTTAACGTGTTTACTCCTGCAAAACCTCCAGCAAACAAAAGAATCATTGGCACTCAATGGGACTACAGAATCAAAAAGATGCCAAACGGTGAGTCATTGTACAAAGCCAGACTTGTAGCTCAGGGTTTCGCTCAACGTTATCCTGAGGACTACACAAATACCTACTCACCGACAGTCAGAACTGAGAGTGTAAAAATTGCTTTAGCAACTGCAACTATCCTTGGTTTAGAAGTTTTCCAGTTCGACGTTGACACGGCTTATCTACATGCTGACCTAGATGAAGAGATCTACGTGAGAGGTCCTCCAGGGTTCCGACAGCAAGAAGGGGATAGTTTTGCCAAAGCTTTGCAGAGATATTTCACACTGAAATCTTTAGGTCATATTAGCACTTATTTAGGTGTTCAGATTGACAAAACACAGAAGTCTTTCACAAGAAGATAAAATTGAACAAATTTTGCATCATTGCAACATGAAGGATGCTAACACAACAAAGACACCCATGCAAACAGATTTTCACAACTTGACACAAGAACCGAGTCCTGAGTTCGAGGATCAAACACTTTATTGTTCAGTCATTGGGTCACTGTTGTACATTAGTAGTTGGACCAGACCCGACATTGCACTTAGTGTCAATCTCTTGTCACGACACGTAGGTAAGGCAAAACAGTTTCATTGGACATGCATCAAGAAATTATTGAGATACCTAAGGCACACAAAACACATGAAGTTATTGTTAGAACCAACACATACTGATTATGCAGAGTTATGTTGTTATGCAGATTCTGATTGGGCGAGTGATAAGAAATCACGCAAAAGTACTTCAGGTTATATGATGTTCTTGAATGGATGTCCTGTTTATTGGCAAGTGCGTAAATAGAATTTTGTTTCTTGTTCATCTACTGAAGCTGAATATGCTTGTGTTTCAGATGCATGTAATTCTCTAACTTGGTTTGATGCTTTGGTCACAGATATCTGGACATGTCCGATCTGACCAATCACCGTGATGGAAGACAATGAATCGGTGGTTTATATTTCTGAATCACATTTCACAGGTTCTAGGTCCAGACACATTGACATCCATTATCAAAACATAAAACAATTGGTGAAACAAGGTTTTGTTAAAATGCAATATGTTTCTACACATGATCAAATTGCAGACATCCTCAACAAACCACTCCCAGCAGCTCAACACGAGTATCTGTGTAAGAAGATGTGCCTTATTTGATGATGTACCTGATGTTCGCTCAACTGGCAAAGAAGGGGATTGTCACTGCATTCTTGTATTTACCAGCTGAGCTCTCATCTTCTGGACTATTACACTTGCCGTAGATGCCCAGAAGTTCTTATCTCTCGAAGCTAACTGCGCAGCCTCCTCACATTCCTTTTCTAGCTTTCTTACTCCTTTGTTCTCCCTGCCAAGAGGTCCGGCAGAAATGCTGCCAAGATGTAGCTAATTAGGTAGCCAATTAGCTAATAAGAGTTATCTTTTTTTTTACTTTTACAATAAAATGAGTTTTCTTAGAAATACTTCTTCGGGTTTTATTTTCTTAATGTATACTTTCAAGGAGAAGCCACGGTCCAAACCTCTAAACCAGGGTGCGATTATCCCAGAGCCAGGATGGGATCAATCAACTCCCTGACACTCCTTCTCTCCCCAAACCTTGGGAGGCGGAGTCCTCCGCGCCACAAAGCCCTCGAGGTGGCTGCAGGAGGGGGAAAAGAAAAAAAAGCCCTTGGCTTCTGAAGCCTCTCAAAGGCTTTGAAGGTGTGTGTGTTTGGCTGCAGGAGGGGGGAAAGAAAAGCCTCAGCTCTTGAAGGCTTTGAGTGAGTGAGTGTGTGTGTGTGTGTGTGTGTGTGTCCCTCCCCAAACCTTGGGAAGGCAGCGTGGAAGGCAGGCAAGCCTGGCAGGGCTTCAGGGAAGGAAGGAAGCTGCTAACTCAGAGACAGCGCGGAGGACGCTGCCTTCCAAGGTTTGGGGAGGGAAGCGGGATGCGTTAAAGAAAGGTAAAAGGAAAGCCGGGTGGGGTGGGATTTGTTCCCCTCCTCACAATCCTCTTCCAAGCACAGATGGTCCCTCCTTTAATACCTGGTCCTGCACTTGACCTGGCCGGACAGTGCCCCCCCCCAGTGCCCTCCCTCCTGTCCTTCCTTCTCCAGTCGTAAGTTCGACGACTGGTCACAAGTGCGAGGACCAGTCAAAAATTACTTTCTCAGCCCTCTGAGTAGTCCATATGCACAAAAGGACTACCCAGAGGGCTGAAAAAAGTGATTTCTGACAGGTCCTCGCACTTTTGACCAGTCTTTTTTTATTTTGAAATTTACCAGTAGCCGCTGCATTTCCCACCCCCGGCTTATACTCCAGTCAATAAGTTTTCCCAGTTTTTTGTGGTAAAATTGGGGGCCTCGGCTTATATTCGGGTTGGCTTATACTCGAGTATATATGGTAATTGATTCAAAGAAGATGAAAGAAAGACGGGAGGAATTTAGGGATCTCAATAACGAAGAAATTTTTCAAGATATTGCCAAGAATTTCTAGTTCTAAAATATGAAATTAAATCAACACTTTGAATATTATTAAGTGGGAAGGCTACAAAAATTGATAGAATATCCGCAAAAATCTGGTAAGCAACAGGAGAAGAATGTGTAAAGGAGAAGAATCTGTAAACCAAATTATGCCAGCAAATCTGGAGAAAGACAAAATGGCAATGAGACTGGAAAAGATTAATCTATTACCAATATCAAAGAAAGGAGACTTAACAGGGCATGCAAACTATTGTACAGTATCCTTGAGTGCACATGCTAGCAAAATAATACTTAGGATCCTCCAGATCATTCAGATTAGAGCCCTGCATGGTCATTAGCCTAGCTTTACAAAAACCCAATCACCAAGAGAGATTATTGGTGATGCACACTAGAAAATTGAGAAAGCCAAAGGATTAAAAAAAAGTCAGTATGTGCTTAATTGATTATAGAAAGACCTTTTGATTGTGTCAACCATGTCCAGCTGTGGTATTTCCTGAGAAAACCAGAAATCCCAGAAAAACTTACTGGCCTTGTGTAAAATTTATATACAGGATTGGAAGCCACAGTCTGTACAGAATACAGCAAAAGGAACTGGATTTATAGTGAATATATATTCAGTGAAGCTAGATTGGAAGAACATGTGAGAGATTTCACAAAGGTTGATGGTTCGTTGAGGCGCTTCCAAGAAAAAGGCAGCACGCAGGGATGCAATCAAGTTGAAGCTTTATTTAGGAATAAAGTAGAGAAAATGAGTTCCCTGGCATGGAGACATCCATGCCTGGATTGAGCCCATGGACCAGTCCCGTAGGGAGCTAGAACAAGAGCCAAAGAGCAGCCCCGTGCAGGGGTTCTTATGGGGGCCCTTGGCCACTCCCTTACCAATGGGTGTGAGGGGGCCGGAGGGCCATTAACTCTCCCCAATGGGGCTGCAGGGGCCGGAGCCCCCTGACCCACCAGTGGGATCAAAGGTGCCTCTTTGCTCCCACCTGGTGGCCTTTTAAGAAACTGCCATGGCTGGCACAAAAACATCTAACAATTCCCCTTCTTGCCAGCCAATGTCAGGTACCAGTGAGTATGTATGAGGAGGCAAGCAGGTGTCATAGACATGCAGATGCATTGTACACGTTTACAAGACCAAACACAAACGCTTGCACAGAAGGTTGTGCTGGTCAATAGGTACAGGTTTGGTGAACAGGTCAGCTAACTGGTCGGTTGTATTACAATGTTTGACATGTACAAATCCCATTCTGGCAAGCTGCCTGACATTTTTGTAGCGGATGTCTATGTGGCGGGACCTAGAGCCCACCGCGCATGCCCCCAAGATTCCAATTGCGGCTGTATTATCTTCTTGAATTTGGATGGGCAGAGGAGGAGGTGCCCAGATGCCCATTACCAGAGCATCGAACCAAATTAAGTCATTTGCTGTGTCTGATAGACTGGCTTATTCCGCTTCAGCTGTGGAGCAGGAAACAAATTTTTGCTGCCTAACATGCCAATGGATAGGACAGCCATTTAGCACTATGAGGAAACCAGAGGTGCTTCGTCTACTCTTGGTGTCACCAGCCCAGTCTGCGTCTGAGTAAGCAGAGAGCTGGGCCGGCTTCCCCTTCTCTGGCTCCAGCATAAGGAGAGCATCGGCCGTGCCCCTGAGGTACCTAAGTAGCCTCTTAACAGCATTCCAGTGGAATTCCTTTGGGTTTTCCACATGCCTGGACAATAGATTCACAGCTAGAGCTATGTCAGGCCTGCTCCAATTGCTAATGTATAGCAAGGAGCCAATCACAGATCTGTATAACTTATTATCTGTGAATTCAGGGCTGTCCTTGTGAGTGTGACCATAGTAGTCATTTTGTATGGGACTACGCATTGGGTTAGACTTCGCCATTTTGCATCTGGCCAACAACTCCTCAATCTTTTCTTTCTGAGATAGGGTGAACCCCTTTTCAGTGGCCAAGATGTGCACACCCAGGTACCTGTCAATCCGCCCTAAGGACTTCAGGGTAAACATTTCTCCCAGGGCCTTGGCAAATTCATCACACCTTTCCTTGCCAGGCCGTACGTATAGGAGGTCGTTCACATAAACCAAAACTCGTTCTGTATCACCTTTGGTGTCACGTGTGAAAACGCATTCATCTGCATGAGATGCCCTGAAGCCAATTTGTTCTAAACTTTTTCTGAGGCAGTCATACCAGAGTTTCCCTGACTGCTTGAGGCCATATAATCCCTTTTGGAGCAACCATGTGTTTCCCCTCTCCTGCTGGTAACCAGGAGGGGCCCTCACGTACATCTGCCGGTCCAAGTTGGCGTGGAGGTAGGCTGTCTGGATGTCGAATTGATAGACTTCCTTTCCCAGAGCAGCTGTGGTTACGAGGGTGGCCTTGACACTTTCTGCCCGGATGGTCGGAGAGTAGGTCTCCCTGTAGGCTTCCATGTAGCGCTGGGCAAACCCCTGTGCTACCAAGCGGGTCTTGTACAGGTAGTGGCCATTGGCAAGTGATTTGGCCTTGAAAACCCACCTTGTGCCAATGACCTTCTTCTCCTTTGGGGGTTGTTGCGGGGTGAAAACCTTGAGCTTTCTCAGGCTCTCCATTTCCTGCTCCATTGCAAGTTGCCAACTATCCTGTTCTTCGATGGGAAGCTCCTGGATGTCAGAGAAAGTCTTTGGGGTGACCATGATGCTGTTGACAGACGCGACGTGCCCAATGTCAATTCTCTTTGGTGGGACCCCCTTGTTGGACCGCTTTTACCTCCTGACCTCCTGCCACTCACCACCCTTTTCTTCTGCAGATTCCTCATCGACTGGCTGTTCACAACCGGGATGTGGAGGCCCTCGGTCCCAGGCGTTGGGCATCATGGGCCTCTGAGGTGTCGCTGGAGGCGAATAGCCAGGCGAAGATGGCGTGTCTTCTCTCTCAGGACTGGACGGCTCATTCTCCCCATCTGGACCAGGTAGGCTGACCTCTTCATCCTGTTCCTCGCTCTTGTCGGTGGCAGGGTCTGTGGTTGTCTCAGGCGCTGTTGTGGTCGGTGTGGCTTTACTGGGTCGGCTGACGTATGGCCCAGATCATTTGAGTGGATCTGGGTCCAATTGGAGTCCTCTTTGAAGGAGGCAGATTGGGAGGTCACAGTCCTGCCCCCTTCTCCCAGGAACCGGTAGGCCTTGGAGCCAGGGGCATAGCCCAAGAACCTCAGTCTCTGGGAGACGAATCTCCCCTTCTTCCGCAGCTGCTTGGGGATGTGCACCCAAGCGTAGGAGCCAAATACACACAAGTATCCCAAACTTGGCTTCCTACCGTGGACCAGAAAATATGGAGTCTGGTTCACAACGCTGCTCCAGGTGCGGTTTAAGGTGTAATTGGCGTAATGTAGTGCCTCCGCCCAGTATGATTCCGCAACCCCAGCATCCGCAATCAGACTACGCATGATAGTCTACAGGATACCATTTCGTTTTTCCACCATGCCGTTTTGCACAGGGGTAAAGGGCACTGTACAAAAATGGTGTATGCCCTTATGCCTTACCCAGTCTTGGAACTTTCAGGACATGAACTCAGCCCCACGGTCGCTCTGCAGCTGTGCGATCTTTGTCTTGTACTGGGTTTCCACATAGTTGTACAGCGATCTTATGGCGTCAAAAGCTTCAGATTTTTCTGTGAGGGTATACACATGGCCGTACCGTGAGAAATCATCGACGGCAGTGAGGAAATACTGCCTTTTACCTAGGGACGGTGTGAATGGCCCAACCAAATCAACGTGGACTAATTGATATGGGTATTGAGTTTTACACAGTGACACCTTAAGTATTGGGGCAGCCTTCCTCTTAGCCCTCTTACAGATGGTGCAGTCCAGAAACAACTCACAATCCTGAAGGTGAATCCCCTCAGCAAATTCCCCCATCTTTTTGACCACAGGGAAGTTCGCATGGCCTAATCTCCGATGTAAAAGGTGGGCACATTTGACATGAAGCGGCTTCCCCACTGACACCCCCTTGGCTCTGGTTGCCTTGGGCGGTGTTGACACCTTAGGCCCTTTTTTGGGCTTATCTGCCTTAGGTGCCTGCTGGGGCTCGGGTTTCTTGCCCGCATTGGCCTTGAAAAGCTGTGGGGCTGGCTATGGGGCCTTTCTCTCTCTTTGCACGCAGGCCCCTTCTGAGGTGGCACCCTGTGAGCTGTCCCCTGTAGCTGGGCCCTCAGGGGAGAAATGTGGCAAACCATTTATAATAGTAACACTCCCAATAACCTTTTGGTCCTGAGTGATATGACCTCCCTCTTTACGAAACAATACCTCCACCCTGCCATCATCACATAACTTGATTATGCTCAACAAGTTATTGGCGATAGAGGGAGCATGTAACACACCTTCAACATTACCCAGCCCTGGTACAGAGACAGTGCCCTCCCCAACAACCAAAGCATTATCACCATTGGCAACCTTGATGGAGGAGTTAATTCTCCTTAACCTTTTAAAACCTTGCTTCATGTTGGCAATGTGGGATGAAGCCCCAGAGGCCAGTAACCAGAGGCCAGTAGGGCCATCAGCCTTTGTGGCAGGGTTGAGATAACAAGTACATACAAAATTGCTCTTAGTGTCACTGCGTTATTTGTTTGCCAGCTGAGCTTCCATCCTAAGACTTACGGTAGTCTGCCAGAGAACTTTATCAACAGAGATAAGACTGTCTTGTGATGTCTGAGCTACTGCGCATGTCCACATTCTTTCTTTTCTAACTTCTTCC
Organism: Ptyas mucosa; assembly: GCA_012654045.1. NCBI lineage: Eukaryota > Metazoa > Chordata > Lepidosauria > Squamata > Colubridae > Ptyas > Ptyas mucosa. The sequence goes on from WNWU01012192.1 coordinate 39,279, forward strand.
TTTGTCCGCCTGTGTGATAAAACTGCCGGTAACGATGTATTTTATTTATTTATTTATTTATTTATTTATTTATTTATTTATTTATTCGGCTTATATGCCGCCCTATCTCACAATGGACTTACTAATGTAGTTAGTAAGTTTGTTTTATTTTCTTTATAATAAAATGTTTCTTAGAATACATTCGGGTTTTCTTTCTTTAGAGTATACAGCATGGAAAAACAAGATCCATTCACCTCTAATTAATTACAGTTTCCCCAGGGGGGAACGAGGCTGATTCACGCTTCGACACTTAGCACCACTTTTGCCCCTGCCACGCCCCTTTTTCTGCCCCCTGCCCCTCCCTTGATTGGAACCACGCTTGGGCCCTTGCTGGTAATGGGGGCAGTCCTTCTTCAGATGCTCCTCAGAGCCACAGATAAAACACTTGAGTAGAGCGTTAACCTGCTCTGAACTCTGGTGCCTCCTGTTGATGCACTGAGTTGTGGCCCTGGCATATTCTCCTGCATCTCTACGCCTCCTGTCCTCCTCATTGAGCCTCCCTGTGAGGTAGGACAGAGTCATGGCTTCCTTCCTGGTTCCCTCTAGTGAGACAATAAAATTGCCCCAACTTTTGTCCAGGGATGCCAGAATAATTGCAATCATGTTGGCCTCAGTCACGGGGTAGTCCCTGAGCACCAGTTCTGCCCTGAGTGCCTTCAACTTTCCCAGGTGCTCAGCCATGCTAGCCCCAAATCTCAGCTTGGTGTTGTAGAACTCAGATGTAAGCCTTGTGGTGGATCCCAAGCTATCACTGTTAAACAAGCTATATAACAACCCCCAAATCTCACCAGCTGTGAGCCCATCTGGAATGCTTGGGTACAACTTAGCACCCAGTGAGCTCAGTAGAGTGGTATAGGATTTCCTGTGGTACCACTCTTCTTGAGGCCCCCAAGGGAAAGGTGGGGGGTGGGGTCTAAAACCATTTCCAGGGTCCCTTCCTTTAGGAGGCATATTTGTATTTCCTTATTCCAGATGTTGAAATTCTTGCCCCCCAGATGCAATTTCTCGAAATTATTTGGGAGAATAGAAGCAGAGGAATAAGCAGGAGCAGAAAATACAGATCCAGTTGGCTGTCCAAGGTACCTCTGAGAAGATTCCATTGAAGTAAATGGGAGAGGGAACCCTCTGCTGGTAAGTGTTGGTATTTTTCTGTGATTATTTTTCTCCTTTTCAGATGACGTCGACTGAGCATGCTTGGGCAACTGGGCATGCTCAGAGCTCATTTCAGCCCAGGAGCCGTAGGGAGTGGACGTCTCTCTCAGTGCTCCAGGGCCAGGCCTGGACCTAGGAAGAGGGGCTGAATGTCAGGGAAGCCCTGAAGACTCTTCTGGAAGCCCCCCCAGTATTGGAGCACTTACTGGGGGGCGAAGACTGCAGGATGGGGCCGGGAAGGCCCAAAGACATCGAGGGTTGCCTGGAGGGGCCCACCGCTGGCCCTGAAGACTCTGGAGGAGGCCGTCATCGTTGGAGGTGGGGGGCTCGGCTGGAAGCCCCCCGAAGACATCAAGGTGGGTTCTCCGTTGCCATGGTGGGGGTGTTGGGAAGGCTGGAGCCCCCAGTGGTTCTTTGGAGACTCTCTGGAGGTGTGGGTCGCAGCTGGGGGGCTCTGGACTGGACGCCCCCCCGTCGTCAGTCTCCTGGGGGTAGCAAGAGAGGCTGGTTACCCCCGACATGGAGGTCGTGGTCATCGTGGCCTCCAGGGCTGCGACCAGGACTTGGATCGCAGCTCTGATGCTCGCTGCAGCAGGTGCGGCTGGGCAGACTTTGAGGCTTTCCTGTGGGGGGCCCCAAGCGGTTTGCATGCTGCTTCGGCTGGTTGCCATCAGTTGCTGGGCCTCATGGTCTAGCTGAGACCCACTAAGCCTCACTGGAGTAGGTAGCCTGGGGGCCGCCATGTTGCTTCCGGTTGGCCCCGGAAGCTGCAGGTCACAGTTTGGTGGGAACTTTCCTGCCAAAAGCTCTGGGGCCCCGGGATCCCCCAGGGTGGTGGGCACCATGTTAGGGGGCCTCCTGGATGCCGGGGAATGACTTACCCAGTGTCCAGAGGCCCTCTGCGCTGGTGTCCCACTTGGCTTGGCTTGTGGCATCCCTCTGGCTGCTAGGAGCGTTTGGAGCAGGTCTCTGCATTCCTCACCAGTGAGCTGGTTTACACTGTACGTGGCTTGGTCCTGGGCCACCTCCCCGGTGTCCTGGCAGTCTTGGGTGGATTGCTGGCCTTCCATGCTTCCTTCTGTGGCTTGCAGCTGTAGGGAAGCATGTGAAGGGGTCCCTGGCATTCCGCTGGATTCTCTCAGGGCATAGAGATCATCCGAGCCCTCCTCTGGATTGAAGCTTGCGTCAGGGACTGAATGCAGGGCTGCCATCCTTGATTGGAGACTCCTGGTCACAATCGGGGATTTCCTGCCATCCATCTCTTAGGGGTTCTTGTTGGAACCTCCAGGCACCTTGCTTCTGCTGGCTTGGAAGCGTTGCCTCAAACCATCCTCTGCTACCACTTTGTGAGAGATTTCACAAAGGTTGATGGTTCGTTGAGGTGCTTCCAAGAAAAAGGCAACACGCAGGGATGCAATCAAGTTGAAGCTTTATTTAGGAATAAAGTAGAGAAAATGAGTTCCCTGGCATGGAGACATCCATGCCTGGATTGAGCCCATGGACCAGTCCCGTAGGGAGCTAGAACAAGAGCCAAAGAGCAGCCCCGTGCAGGGGTTCTTATGGGGGCCCTTGGCCACTCCCTTACCAATGGGTGTGAGGGGGCCGGAGGGCCATTAACTCTCCCCAATGGGGCTGTAGGGGCCGGAGCCCCCTGACCCACCAGTGGGATCAAAGGTGCCTCTTTGCACCCACCTGGTGGCATTTTAAGAAACTGCCATGGCTGGCACAAAAACATCTAACAGAACATGAGTGCATACAGGTAGTCTTCAATTTAGAACCACAATTGAGCCCAAAATTTCTGTTGCTAAGTGAAACATTTATTGAGTTTTGCCCCATAGTATGACCTTTTTTGCCACAGTAGTTAAGTGAATCACATGCACACATGTACATGCGCAGAGCATATTTGATGACGTCCGGGTGGGTGGGCGGAGCCTCCCACCGCTGCTGCTACTGGTTCACCCGAACCAGGGTGAACCGGTAGCAACCCACCACTGTTTCAGAGGCAAGCATTTGTTCGGGTCGCAATGAAGACCTGGAAGATATATTCATAGTGTATGCTGGGCTGTGTATATACCTACAAAAATCAGAATTGTGCTGGCAATGATTTTCTCTGTGACGTGGTATGGAAATTAAAGTTGGACTTTGAAGATGCAGGATAGAAAGATTATCGATTCTTTTGTATTTTGGTGTTGGAGAAGACACCTGAGAACACCAGAAACAACAAGAAAACAAAGAATCCAAAGTTTTCACCCAAGGCACAAATGATCGGGCTCAAGTTATCATATTTTGGACAAACTATGCAAAGACCTACTTCTCATGAGAAGCCTTCCACCAAAAGTGGAAGAAAAAAGAAAAAGGGTAACCAGGAGCAAGGAGGTGTTGTGACCTAGGCTTACTAAGTCATTACAAGACACAATTAGTCCCAAACAAACCTATTTTATTGTAACAGCTGAGAATCACATTCATTCCCAGCTGAGTCCCAATTAGTTGCAAAACAAGTCCTTCGGAAGAAGTCCTTCGGGATAATCACCAACCTTTATCTTCTTTGACACCCTGCCAAAGGCCTTACTTGGCAAAGCCCCACGAAGTTTATTTATTTATTTATTATTGCGATTTATATGTCGCCTTTCTCCCTGGGGACTCAAGGCGGCTTACAAAATGACAACTTCAATACAAATCACAATGAAAAAAAATTAAAATCAGCAACCCAATTAAAACAGTTTAAAATTATCAGTGTACTCCCAAACAGATCAGTTTAGTTGACAGAAGAGCCACGTCTTCAGCTCGTGATGGAAGGAAAGAAGGTCGGGGGCTGTCCTGAGCTCAGTGGGCAATCCATTCCAGAGGGTCGGGGCTCCCACAGAGAACGCCCTCCTCCTGGGGGCCGTCAGCTGACATTGTTTGGCCGACGGCACCCTGAGGAGGCTGACTCTGTGAGAGCGCACAGGACGATGGGAGAGCGGCTGGAGATGGTCCTGCAAGTACCCCGGGCCTAAGCCATGAAGGGCTTTATAGGTAAGCACCAGCACCTTGAAATGTATCTGGAGCGCCACCGGCAGCCAGTGCAGCTCACGCAGGAGAGGTGTTACACGGGAGTATCTAGACGCCCCCATAACTACCCACGCGGCTGCGTTCTGGACTAGCTGAAGCCTCCGGACGCATCCCAAGGGCAGCCCCATGTAGAGGGTGTTACAGTAGTCCAACCTAGAGGTAACGAGGGCATGAGTGACCGTGGCAAGGGCATCCCGGTCTAGGAAAGGGCGCAACTGGTGCACGAGATGCACCTGTGCGAAGGCCCCCCTGGTTACGGCCGTCAGATGGTCATCTAAGGACAGCCGAGAATCCAGGAGGACACCCAAGTTGCGGACCCTATCGGAGGGAACAAGAGTTTCTCCCCCAATCATTAAAGATGGAACCTCCAGATCCCGGGATGCCGGCATCCACAGCCACTCAGTCTTGGAAGGGTTGAGTCTAAGTCTGTTCCTCCCCATCCAAACCCGCACCGCTTCCAGGCAGTGGGACATCATGGAAAGGGCAACCCTAGGGTGGTCAGGGGTGGAGATGTAAAGCTGGGTATCATCATCAGCAGATGATACCTCACCCCAAAACCATGAATTATCTCACCCAGCGGTTTCATGTAGATGTTAAAGAGCAGAGGGGAGAGAACCGATCTCTGAGGCACCCCACAAGTGAGAGGCCTCTGGGAGGATCCCCGACCCCCCGCCCAAACAGACTGCAGACAACCAGAGAGATAGGAGGAGAACCATTGTAGAACAGTGCCTCCTAACCCCATCCCCCTGAGCCGCTGCAGCAGGATACCATGGTCGATGGTATCGAAAGCCGCTGAGAGGTCAAGAAGGACCAGGATGGAGGAACAACCCCCATCCCTGGCCCGCCAGAGATCATTTACTAGGGCGACCAATGCCGTTTCCGTGCTGTGGCCATGCCTGAAACCAGATTGGTAAGAATCGAGGTAGTCAGTTTCCTCCAGGAATTGAGGGAATTGCTGCACCACCACGGACTCGACAACCTTCGCTAAAAAGCGAAGGTTGGAGACTGGACGGTAGTTGTTAAGAACGTCAGGGTCCAGGTTAGGCTTAAGGAGGGGTCGAACCACTGCCTCTTTAAGTGCAGCAGGGAAGACCCCTTCCTTTAGCGAAGTGTTGACAACAGCCTGGATCCAGTCTCCAGTCACCTCTCTGGCTGCCGAAATTACCCAGGAGGGACAAGGGTCCAATAAACACGTGGAGGACCCCAGCCTACCCATAATCCTGTCCACATCATCCAGTGAAACAGGCTCAAACTCAACCCAGATGTCTCCACCAAGACTAGCCCCCGTCACCTCAACGGACTCTGTCCAGTCGGAGTCCAACCCAGTCCGAATCTGAGTGATTTTATCTTGCAGAAACTGTGCAAAATCCTCAGCACGGCCCTGCAAGGGGTCCTCCCTCACTCCCTGATTAAGGAGGGAGCGAGTCACTCTAAACAGGGCTGCTGGGCAGTTTTCTGCAGATGCAATGAGAGTGGCGAAATAGTTACGTTTCATCACTTCCATCACCACAAGATAAGACCTAATATGGCTTCTTAGTTGTGTTCGGTCGGACTCGGATCGGGAGGATCTCCAACCACCCTCCAGGCATCTTTTCTGATGCTTCATTTCCCTGAGCTCCGCGGTGAACCAAGGAGCCGCCCGGGATCTGTGTCGGATCAGAGGCCGCAAAGGTGCGATTTGATCCAGGGCACCCACCGCAGCCTGTTCCCAGGCCGCGACAAGGGCCTCAGATGAATTGTGGGCTAAGGAGGCGGGAAATGACCCAAGCTCCATCAGGAACCTTTCGGGTTCCATCAGGCGCCTGGGGCAGAACCATCTTACCGGCTCCGCACCCCTGCGACGGGGGATGGCGGTGGGAAAGTCAAGCCTAAGGAGGGAATGATCGGTCCATGACAGAGGATCGATAGATAAAGTCCCCTCCTCGCGATCATTTATCCACTGTCCAGAGAGAAAAATCAGGTTGAGTGAGTGTCCTCCAATATGAGTTGGGCCCTGTACAATCTTAGTTAGGTCCATGGCCATCATGGAGGTCATGAACTCCCGCACCAACTCAGATGTCTCACCAGCCGACGGCAGGTTGAAATCTCCCACAACCAAAAGGTTGGGGAGTTCCACCACCAGTTCAGCTAAGACATCTAGTAGTGCGGGCAGGGCTGAGGCCACGCAGCTGGGGGAGAAGTACGTGATCAACAACCCAGACTGAACTCCAGGGTCCCATTTCAAAAGGAGGGATTCACACCCGTCTATCTGAGGCACAGTGACCTCCCTAGGACTGAGACTTTCCTTAATAATTACCGCCACTCCTCCACCCCTCCCCTGGAGTTGCGGCTGGTGTAGTATCCGGAAACCTGGGGGACACAAATCCACAAGAGGGACACCACCCTCTGGCTCCAGGCAGGTCTCAGTGATACAAGCCAGGTCTGTGTCCTCCTCGTCTATAAGATCTCGAACGAGGAGGGCCTTGTTCACCACAGACCTGGCATTTAAGTATACCAGCCGGAGTCCAGGGCTCCGCACTCCGTCGCCGTTGGGGGAGCAGGATGAGCTGAGGGGGCAGGAGAGTGCCACCACTTGAATGAAGCCGGGGCGCTCTCCTAGCTCCCCCTCTCCTGACCTCTGCCTCTCCCAACTGTCACAGGGATTGGAAGACCCTCTCTCCACTGAGCCTCTTCATTCCCTCCCCCTCCCTCCCTCCCCCCACAACCATCCAACGGGCCCAATTGCTGAACCGTAGGAGCCGCCCCCGGCTCATCCCTCACCACCCGCCTCCCAGGTCCCCTTAAAATTTGGTTAAAAGCATTAATTTAAAAAACCCTCAAACCACGCTTAGAAGCATGCCACCACTCGGGGTTCCAAAACCTGTCCTTGAGGTAGGCCTTCAATAAGTTCGAAGGCCATGTCTGCGAGAGGGGGGCATCTCGCAGAGCGAGGAGGGTCACCGAAGTGTAAGCCCTGTAAGTTCAGAAACAAACAAGAGATGCCAACTGGAAACAGAGTTAGCAACGTTGCTTTCCTGCAAAAAGGCCCAAGTGCCTTTGTTTCTCTTTTAAACCTTATGGGAGGGGCCAATCATCTCCTGGCCTTACTCCCGAGTCGTCCCTTTTGCTTTAGCTGCTCTTGCCTTCTGGCAGCTCTTTGCATGCGTGCACTAGGAACAGGCTCCTTCTGTTCCTCTGCCTCTCTGCTGTCCGACTCTGGGGGCTCCAGAGTTCATGCATCACTCCCAGATGGCCCTGGCCCCATCTCTGCCTCCAACACAGAGCCCTCATCTGGGCCTTCCCCAGACTCCAGGACTGACCCATGTTCCTCCCCAGCCTCCTCACTGTCTGACTCTGCTGCCAGCTCCGCAGGCTGCTGGCGGACCACAACAGGAGGATGGATTCAGTTACAATAGCACTAGGTGCACCATTGGGAGACCTGAAAGACCAGGTTGGGGACAGATCATCCTAGACAAGGTCTATGTATGTGGTCATTAAGAGTGAGGGTTAGGGTTAGGGTTCAGAATGGATACTTATGGGTAGTAAAGCACTTCCGGCCATTGTAAAATACCTCCTCCCCACTGTGGTCCTGGATTTTGAGTGCTTAACAACTGACTCACCTTTACAACCAATTGCAGCATCCCATGGTCACATGACCATGTTTGCAACATTTTTTGCTGGGGTTCACTTAATTTCATTTAACTGTGGTGATTTGCTTGATGACCACCACGGCTGATATCAAAAAAATGGGTCTGATCACATGGGTGCAATGACTTATGACTGGATTTCTAGTCCCAACTGAAGTTGTAAGTTGAGAACTACCTGTAAGATGCCTTTGTTTAACCCAGTAACACTTACATTTGGTTAATGAGCTGGTTTATACAGTACATATCACAACATTACTATTTGTTGAAGTGTTGTCTACTGAAATATTGTAGGGGGCAAGAACAAGCATGAACTGTGATTCACTAACCACAGTGACTGAATTCCCACAACACACCTAACCAAAATTGAACAAATCACTTTGTGGGTTATCATTATGGATTGAACAAAGGCATAGTCCTTGAGACTCTATCCAGCAGTTAAGTTTCCATCGCTCATACACCCATCAATTTATTTGGTGGATTTGTAACTTGCTTTTCCTCCAGAAGTTCATGGTAGTTTACGTAGGGTCTTCAATTTATCCCACAACAATAACCCCATAGAGGAGATTTGGTTGAAAGAAATTAAGTTTCCATAGTTGAGGTTGGACTTGAATCTCCTCAAACTCATCCAATGTTTTGACCCCAGGTTTTGGCATTTTGGCATCATCATACTTGGGTTCAGAGGCTCTTCATTTACCACTGCAACACCCTGAACTTTAATCATAGCTTATGCCCTCTATGAATAGAATAGAATAGAATAGAATAGAATAGAATAGAATAGAATAGAATAGAATAGAATAGAATAGAATAGAATAGAATAGAATAGAATAGAACAGAATAGAATAGAATTCTTTATTGGCCAAGCATGATTGGACACACAAGGAATTTGTCTTTGGTGTATATGCTCTCAGTGTACATAAGGAGAATAATATACGTTAATCAAGAATAAAAAGATACAACACTTAGTGATAGTCAAGGTTACTAATAAGCTATCAAATTGTACTAGGAAACATAAAAACAATATAAATTAAAAGATACAAGCAACATGGTTATAGTAATAAGTGGGAAGAGATAGATACTAGTAAGGAACAGAAGAATAATAGTAATACATTCTTAGTAAATTATTTGACAGTGTTGTGGGAATTAGTTGTTAAGCAGAGTGATGGCATTCAGGAAAAAACTGTCCTTGTGTCTAGTTGTTCTGGTGTGCAGTGCCCTATAGCATCATTTTGAGGGTAGAAGTTGAAACAATTTACAGTATGTCCAGGATGTGAGGGGTCTGTAGATATTTCCACAGCCCTCTTTTTGACTCGTGCAGTATACAGATCCTCAATGGAAGTCAGGCTGGTAGCAATTGTTTTTTCTGCAGTTCTAATTATCCGTTGAAGTCTGTGTTTGTCTTGTTTGGTTGCAGAGCCAAACCAGACAGTTATGGAGGTGCAGATGACAGACTCAATAATTCCTCTGTAGAATTGAATCAGCAGCTCTTTGGGCAGTTTGAGCTTTCTGAGTTGGTGCAGAAAGAACATTCTTTGCTGAGCTTTTTTGATGATGTTTTTGATGTTAGGTGTCTATTTTAAGACTTGAGATATGATAGAACCTAGAAACTTGAAGGACTCTATTGTTGATACTGTGTTGTTTAGTATTGTAAGAGGTGGTAGTATAGGAGGTTTTCTTCTAAAATCCACCACCATTTCTATGGTTTTGAGTGTATTTAGTTCAAGATTGTTCTGGTCACACCATGAGGCTAGTTGTTCAACCTCCCGTCTGTATGCAGATTCATCGTTGTCTTGAATGAGACCAATCATTGTTATATCATCTGCAAACTTCAGTATTTTAACAGAGGGATCTTTTGAGATGCAGTCATTGGTGAATAGAGAGAAGAGTAGTGGAGAGAGCACACAGCCCTGCGGGGCTCCTGTGCTAATTGTGCAGGTATCTAATGTGATTTTGCCTAGCTCACCTGCTGCTTCCTGTCTGTTAGGAAGCTTATGATCCATTTACAAGTGTGGTCAGGTACAGCTAGCTGATTTAGTTTAGTTAGAAGAATATCTGGAATGATGGTATTTGATGCTGAGCTGAAGTCTGCAAAGAGGACCCTTGCGTAGGTCTTTGGAGATTCAAGATGTTGTAGGATGTAGTGCAGAGTCATATTAACAGTATTATCTGTTGATCTATTTGCTTGGTAGGCAAATTGCAAGGGGTCTAACAGTGGATCCATGATTGTTCTCAGGTGGCTGAGCACTAGTCTTTCAAAGGTCTTCATAACTACAGATGTTAGAGCAACCGGTCTGAACTCATTCAGTTCCTTGATGGAGGGTTTCTTTGGCACTGGGATGATAGTAGAGCATTTGAAGCAAGAAGGAACATAGCACATCTCTAGTGATTTATTAAAGATGCAGGTGAAGATGGGGAGCAGTTGGTCAGCACAAGTTTTTAAGCAAGAAGGAGTTATCTTGTCTGGATCTGGTGTTTTTCCTGGCTTTTGTCTGTGAAATAGGCTTGGCACATCATTCATGCATCGTTCAAAACATACATCCATGTAGTTGTGGAGACGCTGGCGAGTGACAGAAGCTGCAGTTGGTGGCTTTCCAGCAGGGGTGAAATTTAAAAATTTTCGCTACCGGTTCTGTGGGCGTGGCTTAATTAGTGGGGGGGGGCTTGGTGGTCAGGTGGGCGTGGCCAAGTCGACGTCACTTCTTTGCCCTTTTTTAACCTACAAAACACAACACAACACAACTGGCTCACCCACAATATAAAAGCAGCTGTGCTAGACCCAAAATGGCCCCTGCAACAAGCAGGAACCTCACACAGCCCCAAAAAGTCCAAAAAACCAACTTTCACACTTTACACACACAAAATTCCACATACAGCTTTGTGAGATTTTGTGTGCTTGTGTAGTTAGAGTGAAACACTACAGAAACACACAAAATCTCAGAAAGCTGCACAAATATTATTTTATTTTATTTTATTTTTATATAATAATAATAATAATAATAATTATTATTATTATTATTATTATTATTATTATTATTTAATTTGTATCCCGCCCTTCTCCCAGAAGGGACTCAGGGCGGTGGACAGCCAGAATTAAAATACATACAATACAAAAATTAAGATAAATTAAAAGATATTAAATCGATCGGCCTCCCAATTTAAAACCCCAAGTCTATAAAATTCAAAATCCCAATTTAAAACCATTTAAGCTAGGCCGGCTTGCTGGAATAAGTAAGTCTTCAAGGCTTTGCGGAAGGTACGAAGGTCCGGGATCAGTCGTATTCCAGGAGGTAGCTCATTCCATAGGGCGGGTGCCCCCACAGAGAAGGCTCTCCCCCTGGGGGCTGCCAGCCGACACATAAAAGAAGCTAAATTTAAAACTTCCTAAACTTTAAATGGCTAGGTCTAAAAAAAGAACAACTAAAAAAAACCCCAATTAACTATTTTTTTTAACGCTCGCAAAGGGGAAAAAAACTTACCCAATTTTCATTTCATTTCATTTCATTTATTAGATTTATATATCGCCCTCCTCCCGAAGGACTCAGGGCGGTGAACAGCCATAAATAAAACAAGTATAATACAAAATTTAAAAACAAGTTAAAAAACATGTTAAATAGATTTGGCCCACTAATTAAAACACACCTATTTTTAAGAACAGATTTGAATTAAAATTAAACCATTAAAAAGGGTTAGGCCAGCCCTGCTTCTTGGAATAAAAAGGTCTTGAGGGCATGGCGGAAAGTGCGCAAATCTGGGATCCTCCGTATCTCTGGGTGGAGCTCGTTCCAAAAGGCAGGTGCCCCCACAGAGAAGGCTCTCCCCCTGGGGGCCACCAGTCGACACTGTTTGGCCGACGGCACCCTGAGAAGCCCCTCTCTGTGGGAGTGTACTGGCCGGTGAGAGGCTACCGGTGGCAGAAAGCGGTCTCGTAAATAACCAGGTCCTGAGCCATGGAGCACTCTAAAGGTGTTAACCAATACCTTGAAGCGCACCCGGAAGACCACCGGGAGCCAGTGCAGCTCGCGCAGGAGAGATGTTACGTGGGGCCACCCACGCGGCCGCATTCTGGACCAGTTGGAGCCTCCGGGTACTCCTCAAGGGAGGCCCCATGTAGAGAGCATTACAGTAGTCCAGGCGGGAAGTGACGAGGGCATGAGTGACCGTGCATAAGGAATCCCGATCCAGAAAGGGATGCAACTGGCGAATCAGGCGAACCTGATAGAAAGTCCCCCTGGCCACAGCCATCAGATGTTCTTCTAAGGGCAGCCGTGTATCCAGGAGGATGCCCAAGTTGCGAGCCCTCTCCATGGGGGCCAACGACTCGCCCCCAATAGCCAGCCATGGCACCAACTGGCTGTATCGGGACGTCGGAAACCACAGCCACTCGGTCTTGGATGGGTTGAGCCTGAGTCTGTTTCTCCCCATCCAGATCCGCACGGCCTCCAGGCACTGGGACATCACTTCAAGGGCATCGTTGGGGTGGCCCGGGGTGGAGATGTACAGCTGAGTATCATCAGCGTACTGATGGTACTTCACCCCAAAACCACGGATGATCTCACGCAGCGGCTTCACATAAATGTTGAACAGAAGGGGCGAGAGGACCAACCCTTGTGGCACCCCACACACAAGGTGCCTTGGGGTCGACCTCTGGCCCCCTTCCAACACAGACTGCGACCGTTCAGAGAGAAAGGAGGAGAACCACTGCAGAATGGTGCCCCCCACCCCCAGCTCTTCCAACCAGCGCAGCATGATACCATGGTCGATGGTATCGAAAGCCGCTGAGAGGTCTAATAGGACCAGGACAGAGGAACAGCCCCTGTCCCGAGCCCTCCAGAGATCATCAACCAACACGACCAATGCTGTTTCCATGCTGTACCCAGGCCTGAAACCCGACTGGAACGGATCTAGATAGACCGTTTCATCCAGGTACCGGGGAAGCTGTCGCGCAACCACACTCTCAACAAGCTTCACCACAAAGCGAAGGTTGGAGACTGGACGATAATTTGCTAACACTGCTGTGTCCAGGGAAGGCTTCTTGAGGAGAGACGCCTCTTTCAAGGCGGCGGTAAAGTCACCCTCACTCAATGAAGCATTAATAATCCCCTGGAGCTAGCCTTGTGTAACCTCCCGAGAAGCCAGCACCAAGCAGGAGGGACACGGGTCCAATAAACATGTGGCTGCGCTCAGTCTGCCCAGAATCCTGTCCACGTCTTCGGGAGTCACAGGGTCAAACTCTTCCCAGATAATATTCTCAAGACCTGCCTCCATCACCCCTCCGGAATCTACCCAGTCAGAATCCAGGTCTTCCCAAATTTGAGCGATTTTGTCATACAGATACTGTACAAAGTCCTCGACCCAAACCTCCAAGGGGTCCTCCCGTGCTCCCTGATGGAGTAGAGAGCGGGTCACCCTAAACAGGGCGGCCAGGCGATTATCTGATGATGCAATAAGAGCGGAAAAATAGTTAGATTTTGCCGCTTTTATCGCCACTAGGTAGGTCTTAATATGAGACCTCACCAGTGTTCGATCGGATTCGGAAAGGCTGGCCCTCCAACCGCTCTCCAGGCGTCTTTTCTGGCGCTTCATCTCCCTCAGCTCCTCAGTAATCCAGGGAGCCAAGTGGGATTGGTGCCGGGTCAGAGGCTGCAAAGGCACAACCCGATCCAAAGCTCCAGCGGCCGCCCTATCCCAGGCGTCCACCAGGCCTTTGGTCGAGTCGTGAGCCAGAGCCTCAGGAAATGGCCCAAGCTCTGTCTGGAATTGATCCGGATCCATCAGGCGCCTGGGGCAGAACCACCTCATAGGTTCCGCCTCTCTGCGGCGGGATGCAGCAGTTTGAAGGTCAAAGCGAAGGAGAGAATGATCTGACCATGACAAGGGTTCAGTCACTATATCCCCTATATCAAGATCATTCAGCCACTGACCAGAGACAAAAACCAAGTCCAGAGTGTTTCCCCCCATGTAAGTAGGGCCATGCACTAACTGGGTCAGGTCGATAGCCGTCATGGAAGCCATGAACTCCTGCGCTGTCTCAGATGCTTCACCGATGGATGGCAGGTTAAAATCCCCCATGACCATAAGCCTAGGGGTATCAACCGCCACCCCGGCTATAACATTGAGCAGTTCGGGCAGGGCCGCTGCCATGTGGCAGGGAGCCAGGTACGTAATCAGCAAGCCCATCTGTACCCCATGACCCCACTTCACCAGGAGGGACTCACATCCGGCAATCTGAGGAACAGTGGCCGCCCTCGGACCAAGACCTTTGTATGAAAAATACAAATTGAAGGGATAAGGCAGGCAGGCAGGCAGATAGAGCTGCTCACCGATGAGCTTGATTTCAGGCAGGGAGATTCAGTTGCTTGCTGATGCAATGGATTGCAGGGATTACAGCAAGTGAAGCAAGGCAGGCGTTGCAACCAGTGGCTCAGGATTCAGTCCAAAGAGCGAAGGTAAGCAAGCTGGAGGCTGGGGGGAAATGGATTTTTGCTACCGGTTCTCCGAACTGCCCACTGCCATCGCTACCTACTCGCCTGAGCCGGTCCAAATCAGGAGCATTTCACCCCTGCTTTCCAGTCCTTAATCCACCTTGCCTTAATACTTCAGCAATGGGAAGCCCTGACTGGCTAAACTGGTTTTGGAAAGATGGAAATTTCTGCAGAGGGATTCTGCCAGGGAACAGAAAGCAGATAGAAGAGAGGGGAGTTAAAAGTAATGGACAATGTGGGGACTTCCGGTGGGATTGCGACATCGCCGGACGCTTCTTTTTGAAGCGCCAACCCAGGGCTCCGTAGAACCGCAAGAACAGCGACTATCAGCTGTCTTGCAGTTTGGAAACTTTCCTCCTGGTAAGAGGGGGGAAAGTGAGTAGACGGGTGGGGTAGAGCTCCCTGAGAGTGCCAGATTTTTCCTATAATCTGGCGCTCGAAGATGAGAGCTCCCCGTTAAGCCTGTCAGTACTCCGGACCCTGGATGTCTCTGCTTTGCAGAGCTAGATGTCGTTACCATCCCAGCAACCAACTTTAAACAAATACTTTTTGAATCAAGCTGGCGGAGCATAAGCAGCATGAATAAAACAGCAAGTATTTTCTTTTTTTTTAACTCCAAAGATTTACCTTCTTTAAAAGATTTTCCTTAAGCTGAAAGTGAAAGCAAGATGGCATTTGAGTTTCAACGGGGCGTGAAGAAGTGAAAGTTAAAAGTAATTATTGATAAGCCTCTGTTTGAAACGTAAAACTCTTTTTTGTAAAGTGGATGAAACAAGAAAGGAAGTAATAATAATAATTGAAGCAGTAATATAAATTACAAATTGCAAAGGGTCCTTTTTTTCTTTTTGATACTTTTTTTTCTCTTTTTTTCCTGTCCTTTTGGAAGGGAAGGAAGAAGGGGGGCAAGATGGCTGGTCTTTTTGAAAGCAAAGAAAGCAAAGGAGGGTTAATTAACCCTCAGATATGGTCTGATTTTGAGGAAGCTTGGAGTTCAATTACCTCTGCTTTATTGGAAAAAATTGATACTATATTTCAAGCTTTTCAAGCTGGAAACAATGAAATACATGGAAATACTGAGTTGCAATCTAGCAGTGGGGGATTGAATGAAGAGTTGGGAGATGGAAAAGAACAACAACAGCCTATAGTAGTTTTTTTTGGGGAGAAAAAGACGGATGCTGTGCAGAATAAGGAGCAAGAAATTTTGGAAGCTGATGAGATTTTGGCTACACAAATTTTTTCTTATAAAATCCAACTTGCATTTAAAGAGCTGTTTCCAGAAGAAGTTATATTTCTGCAAAAATTTTATAATACGCAATCCCAAAAAATGCAAAATTTTACTGGAGTTAAAAAAGGCAGAGGGATCAAAGTTAAGAAAAAAGTTTGTAAAAAGGAAAAGAAGAAAGACTGGAGATATGGAAAATAACCCTGCTTGATGAGATGATGGTCCTTAAAAAGTATTGTTTAAGTGTTTAAAGATTTTGAACTTTTGGAAGAAAACAGCCAACAGCTTAATGCCAGTTAACTAAGCGATGAGCGACGATGAGGAGGTAACCTACAGCTGTATTGGAATATTTTGAGAAGAATAAACAGATCACAGCAATGCTGGTGTGTTGGGCTGTGAAATATGCCCTGACCTGAATGATTTGGAATATTTTATTAAGGACTATAATAAATCTGGACTTAATTGCAATCGCAGATACAGTAAATTGGAGTTTCCTGTTTGATGGTAATAAATATAAGGCAAAAGGACTATGAGCCTAGGGCAATTGCAGTTCATCTGGTGGTTTCCCTAATACGTCTGATGAATGTATTAATCTAATTTTTGACTGAATTTGATGGATACTATTTGAAATACAATTACAAAGTCACTCGGGGGGGTTTTTTTATATAAAGAAGCAACTTTTATTTAGGTGGGTAGACGCAAAGGAAGACATTCTATATGCTTTTGGAAGATGTGAAGATAAGAAGATTAGCAACTGGTTTAATCTAGTATGAAGAATTTAAATGTTTGATATAGCTATTAAATGATGTTTTTAGTTGATTTGTTAATATGTATTGATAAATTAATAAGAGGTTTGATTATTATTTTTTAGTTAGAAATTTTTTTTTTATTAAGTGTTTTAATTATAATTGGACCTTGATGGTTTAAAAGTGGAGGACGGAAGAGTTTATATAGTATTTTATTTTAAATTTGGGGTTTTTGAATGAGGTTTTTTTCTTTTGGTTTTTTTTTGTTTTAAATGAAAGACGTTATAAAATATCTTGTTAAATTGTATAGACCTAATAATTTGTCAAGTATCTAATAGCTAAATTGAGTAATGATAGGTTTGATTAGGTAATACTTAATTGTTTTATTAACTGCTGTAATTATAAATGGATACTAATTTTGTTGAATTAGATGGAATAAGAAGAAAGAAGACTTGCTTTCCTTTTATCTATTTGTTTAATGATTATGATAAGTGAGAAATGGAGTTGAATTTAGGGAATTTGAGCTGTATTTTATATTTTGTATTTGCTCTGGGAAGTCGGGGGGGTGGTTGGGGAGGGGGGAGAAAATGTATGTAAAACTTTTAAAACTTTTTCAATAAAAAAAAAGTAATGGACGATGTGATTCTTGCTATCAGTCACCACCATTATAATAAGTCAATGGGTCTGATGTTTGACAAAAATCTAGGACAGAAATGAAAAATACAGATCATAGTACGTTCACATGATTTCTCAGAGCCCCCAAGATTAGGTATGTTATGTATTGAATGTATATAGTTGTGTTAAAATGAAACTAACCTTTAGATGATCCTAACTGTAACTGTGCCAAAGTGAAACTAACCTTTAGATCAGGGGTGAAATGCTCCCGGTTCGGACCGGATCGCCTGATCTGGTAGCGATGGCGGAGGGTGGTTCGGAGAACCGTTAGAAAAAATCCCTGTGCCCACCTCCCCATGCCCAGCTGAGCCACGTGATCATCAGAGGCTTTTTTTTTACTTTTAAAAGCATTTTTTCTACAACCTCATGGCTGAAAAAATGCTTTTAAAAGTAAAATAAAAGCCTCTGATGATCGCGTGGCTCAGCTGGGATTGTCAGAGGCTTTTAAAAGCATTTTTTTCTGCAACTAGTTTGGCCTAAGAGGTTGTAGAAAAAATGGTTTTAAAAGTTAAAACAAAAAAGAAAAGTTGGCTACGCCCACCCAGTCACATTACCCCACCACCACCAAGCCACACCCACAGAACTGGTAGTAACAAATTTTACATTTCACCACTGCTTTAGATGACCCCAACTGTTTTGGAGGCAAATTTAAAACATTTATATTTGTGCAGGCCTTTTCTAGTTCTATGATTGGTTAAGGCCCTGTGGGCCTAGAGTATAAATAACAGGCATTTGCCTGCAGTTCCTCAGTTCCCTTTTTGAGTCAATAAATACTGTTGCAGCTATGCTGGTCTGGTTCTTGCCTACTGAAGCCCACTACACAATAGTGGCGATGAAGGTGGGATGCTGCAGGGGAGAGAGCTGCTGCTAACCAAGAGACTGAAGTCACTGGGTGATAGGCTGGGTAAAAAGCCCTGGTGGGACCACTCTCCTCGCCCTGCCTGCCAGTAAGACACACTGGAGGCACAGACCAGAGGGTATTCAGCAGGTTCTGACCAGTTTTGGAGAACCGGTAGCGGAAATTTTGAGTAGTTCAGAGAACCAGTAAATACCACCCCTGACTGGTCCCGCCCCCATCTATTCTCTGCCTCCTGAGTTCCAGCTGATCGGGAGGAAATGGGGATTTTGCAGTATCCTTCCCCTGGAGTGGGGTGGGAATGGAGATTTTACAGTATTGTTCCCCTGCCACACCCACCAAGCCATGCCCACAGAACTGGTAGTAAAAAAATTTGAATCCCACCAGTGGCACAGACTCACCTGAGGGATCCATCCCCAGGACTCCTAAGTGCAGCCCAGCTCCACCTGCAGTAAGACAGGCATTAATCAGCACCACAGGGGCCTTCTCAAAATGGCTAAAGTGGGAAGACTCAACGAGTTTGACATTACTCACCCGGAACAGTGGAGCTCATATGTCTCCTGAGTAGACAACTATCTCCAGGCTATCCAGGTCAAGGACGACGGCCTGAAGGCAGCAACCCTGTTATGTGTCTGTGGACAAGCCACATTTGATATCACTGAAAACTTGGTAGCACTGGCAAGCATAGAGACAGTGGCCTACGCAGACCTCAAGAAAAAATTAAAGGAACATTTTGAGCCTAGACTCTCGGTCATTGCCCGGCGCCATACATTCGAGCAACGAGAACAGAGATCCAGGGAATCTGCAGCAGAATTTGTGGCAGCCCTTCGTCAAGCTTCACACTAATGTAAATTCTCTGATCTGGAAGACTGTCTCAGAGACAGGCTTGTTTGTGGCCTGTGTAATAGTGAATTACAGCATCGCCTATTTGCCATGGAGAAACTGACTTTCCAAGACGCATTGAAAGCAGTCATGGCGGATGAGGCTGCCGGAGGAGCCATGAAGACTCTCCGGCCACCAAAAACACACACCAGCCCCACAGTGATCCACCAAGAGACCGCAGAAAGCTCGGAGGAGGTCAGTGAGAGCGACGAAATTGACCGCTTGCGGAGAAAGACAGCCAGACAACCACGCTCCACAGAGCAAGTAACTCCCCCACAGAGCTGTACAAGCTGCGGGGGACAACATGAAAGAGCAGAGTGCAGATTCTGCACAGCTGTATGTCATGCCTGTGGGAAGCAAGGGCACATTGCCAGAGTTTGCAGAGGTGGTCAGGGGGAAACGAAACCTGCAACACAGCAGCACAAGTGGAAAAGGGCCCCAGGACAGAACCGAGTTGAATACTGCTCAGGAAGGCGTAGCATCCAACACACAGGGGCCCAATGCTCCATCAAAGAAAAGATAAAACTTCAACTAAAACTTCAAGGGGTCCCATGCTCCATGGAGCTTGATACTGGATTGGCCCTGTCCATTATATCATTCACAACTTTTGACCACATTCGCAAACGTAGCCGATGGCGAGTCCTGCTCAAATCATCGAGTTTAGTGCTAACAGACTTCCAGAGTCGCCGTATTCCTGTAAGGGGCGAAGCTACCATTAGGGTAAAATTTAGAGAGTTTGAGGGTCCCCTCAGCATAGGAGTCATAGAGGGGCCGTGCACCAGCCTCATAGGACTGGATTGGTTCGAGGCCCTGGGCATCAGGATAATGGGAATTCATCGGATCCAAATAGCTGATCTAGAAGTGGTATGCCAACAATACGCTGACGTATTCAGCGCTGAGCTGGGACAATAGAAAGGGGCACCCATTTCACTCAACCTGGATCCAGCAGTAATGCCAATCCGATTAAAACTGCGCAGGGTTCCCTTTGCATTGAAGCCTAAAATTGATGCAGAACTAGACAAGCTGATACAGCAGGGAGTGCTCCAACCTGTGGACCTGTAGCCATTGGGAGACTCCCATAGTGACCCCAGTTAAGCCTAATGGGGATATTCGCATCTGCGCACCATAAATAAGGCACTACAGCAGTATGCTTACCCTGTACCAGTTTTAAGCCACATCCTTGCCTCGCTCCAGGGAGGCTGAATCTTCGCTAAGCTAGACCTCGCCCAAGCCTACCAGCAGCTACTGGTAGACGACACTACCGCAGAAGCACAAACAATAGTCACAAACAGAGGTGCATTCCGAGTACACTGCTTGCAGTTTGGGGTAAGCGTAGCACCAGGGCTATTCCAAAGTATTATGGAATGAACACTGAAGAACATTCCCGGCGTCTGCCCATACTTTGATGACGTCTTGATCACTGGGGAATCAGCGGCTGTCCTGGCAGAACGTCTCCGTGCAATGCTCCAATGTTTCCGTGAGGCAGGCCTAAAACTCAAGAAGGAAAAGTGCCAGATCGGCGTGGAATCCACAGGATTCCTGGGTTTCTGCATCGACGCTGCCGGAATCCACCCATCTGAAGCAAAGCTAAAAGCAATTCAGCAAGCTCCCACACCAAAATCCAAGTGGGAGCTTCAAGCATTCCTGGGCTTGCTCAATTTTTACAACTCTTTCTTACTGCATAAGGCTGCCCTGGCAGAACCGCTACACCGCCTACTGGACAAAAAAGCCCCCTGGGTCTGGTCAAGCACTGGTCAAGACAAAGCTTTCAAGGCGGTAAAATCATTGCTATCCTTGGACTCTGTCCTAGCTCATTTCAACAAAACCCTACCAGTAACACTAGCCTGTGATGATTCGCCATACGGCATTGGGGCAGTACTAAACCACAAGATGCCAGATGGTAGAGAGGCCACCATCGCATACTATTCTAGAACGTTATCATCGGCTGAAAGGAACTATGCCCAGATAGACAAGGAAGCCCTCACCATAGTAGCTGGCATTAAGAAGTTCCATGATTTCTTATATGGATGAACCTTCAC
Organism: Ptyas mucosa; assembly: GCA_012654045.1. Taxonomy (NCBI): domain Eukaryota; kingdom Metazoa; phylum Chordata; class Lepidosauria; order Squamata; family Colubridae; genus Ptyas; species Ptyas mucosa. The sequence goes on from WNWU01012192.1 coordinate 60,046, forward strand.
CATCTTTACGGACCACAAACCTCTTCTCGGTCTCTTCACAGCCGACAAACAGACACCACTGATCCTGTCGCCGTGAATGCTACGATGGTCCATTTTCATGGCTGCATATTCATACCAGCTAGTCCACAAGCCGGGCAAGGAAATGGGCCACGCCGACACTCTTAGTCGATTGCCTCTACCATAAACTGAGCCAGATCCAGCCCCAGCTTGTTGTATTCTGGTGATCCAGGACCTGCCTAAAGCACCCCTACATGCAGGGGACATTGCAGCTGAAACAACCACAGACAAAAAGCTTAGCCGTGTTCTCAACTGGGTGTTAAGGGGATGGCCAGAGGCCCGGCCAGGCCCTGAGTTCCAGCGCTACACTTCACGGAAAAATGAACTGTCGGCCCACAAGGGATGTGTGCTGTGGGGCAGCAGGGTCATCATTCCAGCCAATCTTCGCTCCAAGATGCTGGATTCCCTACACGAGGGGCACCCAGGAATTGTTCGGATGAAGGCTCTAGCCAGGAGCTACTTGTGGTGGCCAGACCTGGACAAAGACATTGAGAATCAAGTAAGGAGTTGCTAGGCCTGCCAAGAAACCCGACTGGAGATGCCACAAGCACCTGTGCACTGCTGGGAGACCACACACGCCCCATGGTCTCACGTACACATTGACTTTGCGGGCCCTTTCCAGGGGCAGGTGTTCCTGATAGTAGTGGACAGTGTTGTGGTCTGCCAGCAGCCTGCGGACCTGGCAGCGGAGTCAGACAGTGAGGAGGCTGGGGAGGACAATGGGCCATTCCTGGAGTCAGGGGAAGGCCCGGACGAGGGCTCTGCATCAGAGGCAGAGATGGGGCCAGGGCCATCTGGGAGCAATGTGTGGACTCCGGAGCCTCCAGAGGCAGACAGCAGAGAGGCAGAGGAACAGGAGGAGTCTGTTCCTAGTGCACGCATGCGAAGAGCTGCCAGAAGGCAAGAGCAGCTGAAGCAAAAAGGACGACTCGGGAGTAAGGCCAGGAGATGATTGGCCACTCCCATAAGGCTTAAAAGAGCAGAAACGAGCTGTTGGGTTCTTTGTAGAAAAGCAACGTTGATTCCAGTGCTTCTTATCAGTGTCTCTTGAACTTTGTGGGTTTTTTTGCCAAGAAAAGCCTTTGGCAGGTTGCCAAAGACATCAAAGGTTGGTGATAAGGCTGAAGAATTTGTTTTGGACTAAAGCTGAGAATGAATTAATTCTCAGCTGTTTTAATAAAATAAGTTTGTTCAGGACTGAATTGTGTTTGGTAATCACTACGTGGGCCTCGGTCACAACAGACAGTTATTCCAAGTGGTTGGAAGTGGCAGCAGTCTCATTGATGACAAAGACCAGAGTTATCCGAGAGTTGCACCAGCTGTTCACCACACATGGTCTGCCAGATGTGATCGTGTCCGACAATGGGGCACAATTCATGGCAGAAGAGTTTCAGTCATTCCTCAACACCAACATGATTCGGCACGTAACATCAGCTCCATTCCACCCCACGACCAACGGTCACATCGAACGAATGGTCAGGACCACAAAGGAGGCACTCAAGCAGATGGCGACTGGGGACTGGAATCACCACCTGGCAAACTTCCTCCTGTGTCAACACATGACTCGCTGTACAACAACAGGTTGCAGCCCAGCGGAGATGAGGTGGGGCTGCCAGCTCACAACAAAGCTCGACCGATTTCACCCAGACAGAATAACAGTGGAGACGGCTCAGCCAAACCCCCCCCCCCCAGGTACTTACAGCTGGGTGACTTGGTCTGGGCCAGGAACTATGGGAGTGGGGCACCTTGGTTGGCAGCAAAAGTAACTAAGGTAATGGGTCCTTTGTCATACGAGGTTACTCTGGGGGATGATCATACAATCAGATGCCAGATTGATCAGTTTTGGTGTTGGCAGGCCGGGCCAGTCCCGGATGAGGATCCCAAGGTTTTATCAAACCCAAGAGAAAACTGTTTTTCTCCGAGTCTGCCTACACCACCCATGGCCACCTCCAGAGAAACAGAGGTACCAAGGGCCGTAGAGGCACCGCCACTCACAGGCGACCAAAATGGCCATCAAGACCAGTGGTGGGATTCAGCCGGTTCACACCGGTTCGCCCGAACCGGTAGCTAACCAAGCCTGGCCATGCCCCTTGCCCCTCTCAGCCACTCGCCTCGGATGAGACTGATATGTCTGACAATGGCTTTGCCATGTTGCCCCCAAGGTGAGCCTTCAGCCGAACGGGCGGGTCTGGAGCAGGTCTCCCTCCCGTGGTATGCCGCTTTCCGCATTTAATTTTGGAGTCACCCAGGTGAGGGCACCCCCCCCCTCGAGCGGTGATCCCTGCCACCATCATACAAGCCAGCCAGTCTAGCCCAAACCCGCGAGTGAAGGAATGATCGCCCTCCACCAGCCGGCCCTCGCCCACCTGCCCGGTCAGGTTGTGGGTGTACCTGGCCTCCCAGCTGCCCCCCCCCCCCCCCCCGGAATGGCAGCAGCAGCAGAGTCCCGTCGTCCCACAAACACTATAAAGCCTCTACAGCCTCATGTTGTGCTACCCGACTGCCTCGGGAGTGAGGGGTAATAAAGAGGCCAGCCAGCAGGCCGTAGCATCGCTGGCTTTGCTGTCCTGCCTCCGTTCTTGCAAAGTGAAATGCAATGCCTTCTCTCTTGCTGCACAGCCCTCCCGATCAGCAGAGGCTCCCTAAATGAGAAAGCTGGCCGGGGTCAGTCCTAGCTTTGCTATCCATCGCAGCTAGGAATCTCAAATAAAGCCCAGAATGAATGCTTGTGTTGCAGCCAATCTGGGCGCTAGCTAGGCAGGTGGCCTGCAAACTTCGTTGTCTTCCGAGGAGCCTGGCCGAAGTTTCACTCGCTGAGGCACCAGGACTCCTGATGATGGGATGGGGTCCTTTGGGCACTTAGTTTGGCTACCTATTAGCTCCAGCCCCACCCTCCGCCTCAGCAAGTGGCGCGCAAAAGTTCGGCCGGGCTCCTCGAGAGACAGAGTTTGCAGGAGGCCGATCTAGGGGCTGGTTGTAGCACAAACGTTCATTCTCGGCTTTGAGATTCCTAGCTGCAATGGGCAGCAAAGCTAGGTTCGTCCCTCTGATCCAGCAGCTGGAAAAGGGGGCAGAGAGAAACAGTCCCATTGCCAAGGTACGCACAGGTTGGAGGGGGGAAGAAATTCAAACGTCAGCCTCCTGGTGCGGCATGGGGCTTTGGGCAAAGTCTGGAGGGAAGGGCCTCTGACTCACTCGCGGTCTCTCCCTCCCCAGTCTAGGTTGATGCAGGCAGAAGCTCACATTGCCCTTTCCATGGGCGCTGTTGGAGAAGCTGGGCACCAGTGAGGGCTGGCTTTTTGCCTAGCTTTGTCCAGCTGTTGGGGGGGAAACGGACAGGGGTCTGGGGAGGAAGCCATGCTCCCCCGACAGCTGGACAAAACTATGCAAAAAGCCAGCCCTCACCGGCTTCTCCGACAGCGGGCTTGCAAAAGGCAATGTGGCTCCGCCTGCAATCATGCTAGACTGGGGAGGGGGAACACGAGCGAGCACTGAGGATACCGCGGGAGGAGGGAAGCCAGGCAAAGGGCGAGCGACGGCATCCGCAGCATGCTGCAGCACATGCACATGCACTTGCCCTCAGCCCCCTTCTTTTGGAGGGCTCCGATCAGCTCCCCTTCGGCTCCCCTGCCTCTCCTCTCACCCCATTAGCCAGTCTGCCAGCAGGAGGTGAATTGGTGGGCTTTATTGCATTCCAGGATTTCCCACCCGAACGGCACGCCACATTTGCAATGGGGGGAGGTGTTTGGGGAAGGCAGTGGGGGAATGGGGGGGGGGCGGAGGGGCGACGGGGAGGGGATGGGTGTTTGCAGAGGGTGGGGGGGGGGGGGGGAGGGGGGGGGGGAGAGGGAGAGGGAGAGGGAGAGGGAGAGAGATGTGGCTTCTTGGGGGTGCATTTTGGAGAAGTGTCAAGAGAAATACTAAAAGGGCAATCAGTTTGGGATTAAATTCCAAATGAAATTGGGTCTTCAGGGTAAGGAGACATAAAGAACTTTCAACTGCAGGTTTCTAAAAATCTTATTAAAAGGAATGTCTAGAGGCAGCTCTTTAACTCATTAGTCTACAGGGAGCAAAAGAGATAGGGTCCCAATGAGTGTCTTAGCCAGTGGTGGGTTCTAACCGGTATTACCACCGGTTCGCTTCGTGCACGCGCTTTGTGCGTGATCTCCCCGAACTGGGGAGAACCGGTAGCAACCCACCACTGGTCTTAGCTATTTAGTTTAGGAATAACAGAATAACAGAGCTTAAAGGGACTTTGGAGGTCTTCTAGTCCAGGGGCCCCCAAACTTGTCAGCTTTAAGACTTGTGGACTTCAACTCCCAGAATTTCCCAGAAATGGTTGGCTGGGGAATTCTGGGAGTTGAAGTCCACAAGTCCTAAAGCTGCCAAATTTGAAGACCTCTTTTCTAGTCCAACCCCCTGCTCAGGCAGGAAAACTGAGGATGCCAAATCTGAGTGGAGGGCCTAGGAATGGTGTCAGAATAATACTTAGAAGGGACTTTGGAGGGGACCCTATACCATTTCAGAGAAATGGCTGTCCAGTCTTTTCTTGAAAACCTCCAGTGTTGGAGCACCCAGAACTTCTGAAGACAAGCAGTTCCATTGGTTAATTGTTCTCACTGTCAGGAAATTTCTCCTTAGTTATAGGTTGCTTCTCTCTTTGTTCAGTTTCCATCCATTGCTTCTTGTTTTGCCTTCTGCTGCTTTGGAAAATACATTGCCCCCCCCCCCTCTTTGTGGCAGCCCATCAAAACCCTGTTTTGTGACCTGCCTATCACACTCTTGGGCAAAGCATGTGAGCCATTTCCTCCTTTCAGTGGTCCATGAAAGTATATCTATAGTATGTAGATGCAGATAATAAAGTCGAAAAAAGTGAACAACATTTTACAGAACTATAGATACGTTGAGGTCAGGGGTGACAAGGAGTGGCTAGGAGGGGAGGGGCTGGGCAAAGCACCCCTTGACATGAGTGATGTCGAGTTGGCCACACCCACCCGGCCATGCCCACCCAGTCACATGCCCACCCGGCCACACCCACCAAGCTACGCCCACAGAACCGGTTGTTAAAAAATTTGAATCCTACCACTGATCAAGACTCTGTCCAATTGGAGATGGACAATACTCCAATTCAATGGGACCCTCCAGTAACATTGCGGCGGTCCACCAGGATCCGTGGGCCCCCAGCCTATCTCAAAGACTATGAATGTTGAACAGACTGAGGATAAGAACTATCCTAGGGGGGAGGGGTGTTATGTATTGAAGGTATATAGTTGTGTTAAAATGAAACTAACCTTTAGATGACCCCAACTGTTTTGGAGGGAAATTTAAAACATTTATATTGGCTAATGGGAAGATGGAGGACTGGTAGGACATATGTTTCTCTCCCGCTTGTTTTTAATTTTTATCCTAGTTTAATCCTGTTTTTCACTCCCTCAATACATCTACGAGGAGTTCTAAATGTTTGATGTTTATTATTTGGCTAGCTATCTTCCCTTTTTTGCCTTCGTTAGCAATTTTGTTTAGCTATCCTCAGATAACATTGTTTGTTAGGCCTAACTGCTGGGCCTTGCTGACTGTTTTTCACTGCCTTACTCCTCCGGCAAATAATCCAGCAACCTGATCTGCTTTGAGCTGACTTGAAGCATTATTCAAGGTCTTGCCTGTACTTGGGGTGCCCTTTTCTTCTGACCTCAAACGCCCAATTTTAATTTACTAACTGACTGTTTAGTTGCCTTTAAGGACCTCACTGTATAGTTACAATTCCTTTACGAGGGAGTACCTGAGTGTTTCTGATATTAGCAAACACAAACGCTGCCGCTCCTTGTCTCCTGTGGCCTCCAGTTTGGAGGTTATTTCTGACCATGCAGCTGGCCCTCTGCCCAAGGTTAACTTCTCCCCGTTCTCTCCCCTCCTTGTCCTTTCTGCAGGGATGATCACCTTTTGCTGATACCGTCCGGCTGTCTGATGTCCACCTCTTGCAGCAGTTCTGTCTCCGCTTGGCTGAATCCATCACACCCTTGACGACCTCTATTGGAGTGTTGGAGGGCAAGATGAGCTCCCTTGAAAAGGCAGTTTTCGTGTCACAGTCTGTGAGAAACCTTGGTCATGTATTGGATCAGCCACCAGCGGATGGCCACACTCCACCGCGATGGATGCATCCAGTTAGTCTTCAATTGCTTCCGGACAATTTATGCTTGAAGCTGGCTCACTCCCGTTTTAGCAAGTATGACTGGAATACCCGCAAATCCATCTTATTTACAGTGAGGTCCCTGTCCAATCTTAACATTTCGAGTAAAGAATTGCTTTCCGTGGAATGGCTTCCCAGCACATCCAAATATAAACACCCTGATCCTCAAGTTCGGCTCATCTAAGATCCCCTCGCACCTTTGTGGTCTCCACAACCACCTAAACTACCTCGGAATTTTCCCTCAAAGATGTTTTACAAATACGCAACTAACACCACTTAGGATGAACTCAGCTATTGGGGCCACCTGACCCTGGATAGGGCCGAAGTGTGAGGACTACTACTTGGAAGCTGAAAGCCCTGCGCCGGCTACAATTACTGGCGCTACTAACCCCCCAGTGACCCAGCACCAACGGGAAGATAACCTTGGGACAAGAGGTTCTCCTTCCAGAGAACAAACTCCTGACATCCCCGCTCCTGAGGGTGCTTCAGGGCTTGCTTCCACCTCTTTGAGCATTTGTCCTTCCCCTCCTTCGAGGAACATTCTTAACGATGTGCCACTATCTCATCCATTCAAATGGCTAGTTTGCCAACTCAGGACTCTTGGACCCTCCCTCTCTCTCCGTCAGTCACTATTATTAATCCACGCAATGGCTGTATTTCCACTGATGACAATGACATCATACAGGTGCTCTCCTTGACAGATTCACCTGTACAACATCCAAATAATCATCAATGTCAGGACGACTGTTCCAATCTAAATGTGCCCAGGTACTCGAATCCACTAAGATCTAATAATAGCACTAAAATCAATCAAGACTCAACTAGAACGGATAAACAAGGCAAGATTACAGACTTTTTTGGCCGAAACTTTACCCCGCCTTCCCATCAACCCTCTGCAATTTCCAAATGACAGTCAAAGACTAACCCCCCTAATATTCCCTGGTCTAACTTGAGCTGGAATATTGCAGGCTGGGCATCAAAAAGAGCCGACCCAGACTTTTTGAACTATCTTAAAAAATTCCAGATCCTTTTATTCCAGGAAACGTGGGAGGTAAATGATATTCGCTTATGTGGTTATGAGGTTACATCCCTGCCCGCCATTTCTTCGTCTCGTGGCGGCCATCCAAGTGGCGGCCTTGCAATTGGTATCTCCTTGGACCTGCATGCGGAAGTTGTTTATGTGGATTTCCATCAGCCTTATGTCCTCGCGTGATCTCTGTCGGGAAGGTCTCCCTCCTGATGTTTAATGTCTACCTTCCTCCTGGGGGTTCCTATAAGGATCTGGACGCGCGGTGGGAGGGATTGGAAGAATATCTCACAACTATCATATTTAGATTTCCTCACTCCTTGGTTCTCTTGGCGGGGGATTTAAATGCCCGCACAGCAGGGAGCTGGGAAACCTTGGTAGTTTCCCGTTGGTGGCCATGACTGAATAGGGACGATCACCCCTTGGAGACCATAAAAGGGAGAGTCTCCAAAGACCTGAAAGTTGATAGAGTGGGGACCAACTTGGCCCTTCTCACTGTCAGGTTGGACCTTTTTCCCCTTAATGGCAGATGTGCCCCGGACGTTCCCGGGGAATTTACCCATCTGGTCAAAAAAGGCAATAGCACTATAGACTATGTCCTGGTCTCAAGAGTCTTTTTGCCCTATGTCATCTCCTTTAAAGTGGATGACATGATATTTAGTGACCATCTTCCCCTTACCTTGGACGCATTCCTGAACAGACCACAAAATCATCTTACCCATGCTGCCCCAATAGCTGCCAATACCAGAGGATCCCTGATGGTATCGAAATGGTCGAATACCTTAGCCTTATCCCACACGAGCTTTTATCACCAAGAATCAGCTAAAAACCTGCTAGCTTTAACTAGTTCTAAGGCCACTCCCAGTGCGCTTTTGACCACCTTTACGGATTGCTCGAGCAACTTAATAGCCTCCTTTAAGCCCCCTACTCTTATCCTTGGTAGAGCTTCTCGGAGGAAAGGGGCCCCCTGGTTTAATATACAGTGCAAACAAGCCAGGAACCGATTGAGATCCATATATATCCTTTGTAAAAATTCTGACTCGTCGAGAGCCCCTCCCGCTTACTTTATGGCTAAGAAGGCATATAAGTCTGCTCTTTTAAGAGCCAAACAAAACTGGCAACGACTAAGGTGGAACACCTTACTGGATGCCGCGCAACCCGTAATCCTCGTGATTTTTGGAATTTGCTGAATAGAAGGCCAACTAGTAGGTTTATTTACTCTATATCTGCCCCCACATGGGAACTCTTCCTACGCCAAGTCTTTTACGACGCAGACTCGCCATCCCTTACGGCGTTAGATTTCCCCTTCGAACAACTCCCTAGATGGTCCCCTGTGAACCCCTCTACCATCTCGAAGCTAATTCGACAACTCAAATCGGGAAAAGCCCCCGGCCCTGACCTTATCCCCGCTGAGGCCATTCAAGCCCATAAGGACTGGTGGATTACTGTCCTTACTGAGGTATTTAATGTGATTAATCAAACCTAAGGTCTGGAAGGATGCCATCATCGTGCCAATTCATAAGAAAGGTTCCCCCTCCAATCCAGGCAATTTTCGAAATATCAGTTTATTGTCAGTACTGAGGAAACTCTATGCCCGGTTCCTCCTGTCCAAGTTGGAGTGCTGGGGTGAGGAGGCCGGTCTGCTCGGTCATGAGTAGGCGGGGTTCAGAGCAGATCATTCTACTATTGACCATGGTCTGATCCTATACCATCTAGCCTTAAAATACTCTACCCTTAGGAAAGGCCATCTCTGTGTTGCCTTTATAGACTTAAAGGCTGCCTTTGACAGTATTCCCAGATATAAACTGTGGGGCAAACTCCTTTCCTGGGGCATCGATAAAAGACTTCTCTGGCTCATCTCCCAACTGCACAAGAGAACGGAGGCAAAAGTGAGCCTTACCCCCCAAGGGTACCTTTCCAACGCCATCCCTGTTAATAAGGGGGTCAGACATATATATTGGCACCCCTTCTTTTTAACTTATATATTAGCGATTGGAGAAGGGCGTTAATGGTCCAACTGGATTATATCCATCCCCCCAGATTAGCTGACTACAGGTGCCCGCTCCTGCTCTATGCGGACGATGCTGAGATTCTTTCATTCTCTCGGGTGGGTCTGCTTAGAGCCCTTAAAATCCTTTCCAACTATTGTTGCGCCAACCAACTGTTTATCAACCATTCTAAGTCTAAGATTATGATTTTCTCAAGAAGCAGGAAAAACTATCAATGGAAGCTCGATGGCATACCATTGGAACAGGTCCATAGATTCCAATATTTAGGCATTCTTTTCCAATCTAAAGCCATGTGGCTTGCGCAAGTCAAGTCCCTCCACACCAAGGCCAAGGCCACTACACATGCCCTTCTGCAATTCTTTTACACGGAGGGAGCCCAACATATTCCCTCAGTATTAAAAGTATATAGGGCAAAGGTGATAGCTGCCATTACATACGGCGCCCCCCTTTGGGTTCAAACAAATATTTCCCTCCTCGAGTCAGTTCAAAGCCAGTTCTTACGCCGTCTAATGGGAGTTCCCCCCTGTGTGAGTAATGCTACAATCCGCTTGGAACTGGGCACACCATCTCTCGCTACTGTTCTGTGGAAGCGTGCTATTGGCTATTGGCTGACCCTGTGGGTCAGACTTCCAGACTACTATTTAGGCCAGTGCTTATGGTGGGACGAATTCCACAGTCCTTGGGCCTCGCAATATTCACACCAAACTTCTGAAGATAGGTATTCCCCCTATTGAAGCCCTTATGCTTGACCCAGATGCAGCCAAATCGCTGATATTTCAGTGACTGGATAATATTGAAAGACAACAGAATCTGGCACTTGGTGCAGGAGTATGTTCTCCGTTTTCTCTCGGTATTACTCCCCGAATGCACCCCCCCAAATATCTCTCTACGCTATCCTTTGTTAAATATAGGTTGGCTTTTCTTAAGGCACGTTTTAACGTGATCCCCTCGAATGTCCTAGATAGCAGGTGCTTGGGGTGTGTGAAATCCACCCACTGTTCATGTGACGGCTGATCTCCGGAATCGTTGGCTCACATCGTATTTACATGCCCCCATTATCGGGAGGTAAGGTCAGAACCTATCTCTCCCATTTGCCAAAGATTTCCTGGATTATCTGAAAATCGTAGTCTTCGCTTCTTACTGATACTTCTTCAAGATACTGATTCTAAGATTACACTAAAGGTAGCAACATTTTTTGCTTGGGATGTAAGAGCCGGGGGAAGGGAAGGGCTGGACCCATTGACTGACGTCAGCTTTATTGATCGCCAGAGGTTGAGTTAGCTGGTGGCTGTATAAATTGCTGATGTGTGGATTTTATGTAAATTGCAATATGGTATTTTCTACCTATGTACAATTTTAATCGACTATAGTTCATATAGATTGGAGCAAAAATTTAAAATACATGAACTGTGAATTTGACGGAGTGGTTTCCACCACTGACCTAGTTGCCGTTTTGCACTTCAGTCTGGTCGTGTGCCAGCTATGTGTCTTGGATGTTTTCGTTTTTTTGGTCTATGACCGCAATAAAGTATGTATTGTATTGTATAACATTTATATTTGGGCGGGCTTTTTCTAGTTCTATGATTGGTTAAGGCCCTGTGGGCCTAGAGCCGTGATGGCGAACCTATGGCACGGGTGCCACAGGTGGCACGCGGAGCCATATTGGTGGGCACGCGAGTATTGCCCTAGCTCAGCTCCAGTGCACATGCGCGCACTGGCCAACTGATTTTCAGGCCTTCTGGTCCCACCGGAAGTCGGGAAACTGGCTGTTTCTGGCCTCCAGAAGGCCTCTGGGGGATGGGGAAGGCTGTTTTTGCCCTCCCCAGGCTCCTAGAAAGCTTCTGGAGCCTGGGGAGGGGGAAAAAACGGGCCTACCGGGCCCACCGGGCCATCACATGCCAAAAGCAGGGGGAAGTGTGTGTGTGGGGGGGTTACATGCGCATACGTGGGAGGGCGGGGCACATTGAATTATGGATGTGGGCACACACACCTGTGACCCCCCCCACGCGACCCCCGCTTTTGGCACGCGACGGCAAAAAGGTTAGCCATCACTGGCCTAGAGTATAAATAACAGGCATTTGCCTGCAGTTCCTCAGTTCCCTTTTTGAGTCAATAAATACTGTTGCAGCTGTGCTGGTCTGGTTCTTGTCTACTGAAGCCCACTACACAATAAGGCACAACCAAAGATATGGGTTCTTTTCTCAGGGGGGGTGGGGGGTAGGATTTAAGGCACCCCTTTTACCCCTTAGCATACTTCCTCACTTTAAATTGGATTATTTGCAGCCTCTCCCCTCATGAAATGCAGTTCTCTGGATGATGAAAGGTGTACAGACCTGGTCAAGGGCATACAATCTACAAACTGAAATTATTTTATTCGGTCAAATGGTCCTACAGGGTGGGATTTACTGAAAAACCTATAATTGGTCAGATTCACACTACCTGCTGAGCTATGAAAAATAAAACAACATTCTGGTTTAGGATGAAGTAAATTCAAGCAAGGTTTGCTTTCTTGTAGTGTATGCTGTTTGGACAGATGTTAAAGATACAAGAATATTTCAAAAGTAAAATGGGCAAATCAAGCTGTAGAGTTTATTATTTCCTTGGATTGGGATTTTAAATAATTGAAATAGAGTCATAAATTTCTTGTCCATCTGGCATTACTGTGTTCAGAACTCTGTAGGGTTAGCTTGGCATTTTTCACCCAACATTCCTCAACCCTCTCTCACCTACCCACATGAGAGAATATTAGCCATAAAGGGAGAGAGATAAATCCTTACACATGTGGTGAGAGATTTTTTAATTAACACTGATACTTGGGCATCACCCACCTGTAGGCAGCAACAGGGCTGGGCAGGTGAACTAATTGTAGCCACCTAGTATCCCTAATCAGTGCTGAGTAAGTCATAGACTGATATGCTCCGGCACCAGGTTGACACTTCATAAGACACCAGGTGTCTTCTCCATAACTGCCTGGGAGGAGCCAAACACTAGCCAATCTCTTATTTTGTATTGGATGTATCTGATTTTTAGGGAGGAAGATGAGCCAGAACTGGTGAGTGCAAATGGGGTTATTCTGGAAGAATTGGGTCGTGTTATCAACTGGGTAACTTATCTCTTCAACATACAGGAAAGTGTATTGAACTGGTACCCTCTGCTCTGCTCATATATGGTACCAGGAACTGGCTGGCAGATCTAGATTGCTGCCTCACTATACATCTACAACACCCATGAATTGTAGATCTCAGAAATACTGTATATAGTCGAGTATAAGCCGACCCGAATATAAGCCGAGGCACCCAATTTTACCCCCCAAAACTGGGAAAACTTATTGACTCGAGTATAAGCCGGGGGTGGGATATGCAGCGGCTACTGGTAAATTTCAAAATAAAAATAGATACCAATAAAATTACATTAATTGAGGCATCAGTAGGTTAAATGTTTTTGAATATTGATTTCAAAGAAAAACAGTAAACTAGCTCTGTAAGTGGAAAAGAGGATCAACAAAAACAAAAATCTTGTCACCATGGTGAAGAGAAGCAGCTGTGAAATGAGCGACACGGTTGTTAAGAATGCTACAATGGGCATAAATGATGACCAGTCATAAGTGCGAAGACCGGTCAAAAGTGCGAGGACCTGTCAGAAATCACTTTTTTCAGCCCTCTGGATAGTCCTTTTGTGCATATGGACTACTCAGAGGGCTGAAAAAGTTATTTTTGACTGGTCCTCACACTTGTGACCAGTCCTCGAACTTACGACTGTCCTCACATTTTACGTTTTTGCCCTATCTTGTCACCATGGTGAAGAGAAGCAGTTGTGAAATGAGTGACACGGTTGTTAAGAATGCTGCACGGGCATAAATGTGAGGATGGTCATAAGTGTGAGGACCGGTCATAAGTGCGAGGACCTGTCAGAAATGACTTTTTTCAGCCCTCTGAGTAGTCCCTATACACATATATCACATGACCAGCTAGCCACGCCCACCCAGTCACTGGCTTGATCTAATTTCAGGCAAGTTCAAGCCTCTCCCTCTTTTTTCTTTTTCTTTCTCTTTCTTTCTTTGTCTCTTTCTTTCTTCTCTCTCTCTTTCTTTCTCCCTCCCTTTCTTCTTCTCATCTGGCATTCTTAGAGCTCCACTACTGATTAGCTTAGCCCAGGGGTGGGCAAATGTGGCCCTTTTACAACCTGTGGACTTCAACTCCCAGAATTCCTGAGACAGCCAAGCTGGGAGAACCCACTCCTGGCTTAGTCTGAGCAAGGCTAGCTAGCAGCCAATTACAAGAAGCTCTCAATTACAATCAGCTCTCAACTCAAGCTCAGTGCACATGGGATCTCTCTAAACAGTGGGTATTTCTTTGTTTCTTTCTCCCTTTAAGCCCCCCCAGCCCGTTTTTGCTTCCAGGGGGCTGCAGGGAGTCTTGCTAGGCACCCCCCTCATGCCCCTAGCAAGCCTGCCTGCCACTCTTGGGAGCCAAAAAGGGGCGCAGGGGAGGGGCAAGAGCAGGCAGGGGAAGGTAGAGCTCTCCAAGTGCCCCAGAGAAAACTCTGGGGTGCGAAGTGTGGGAGCTCCCTAGAAACCTGCCAAGCAGCTCCGGACCCAGGACAACTCTGCAGAAGCAGAGCAAAATGCCGCGACCACCCCAGCAATACAATTTTAAACAGCTATATTAGTTACACAATTTTAAAGACTATAAATTGGAATTCTGGGCGCTGGCTGAGCAAATCAGGAGAACAAAAAGGAAATGTAGGTAACAATCTTTAACTCCATTTAAAAATGCAAAAAAATGGTGCCTGAGGGCGTGAAAACGAAACCTATGAGTGAAAGTGCTTGTTAACGCTTGTTAACGTTTGTAACTTAGATATAGCTACTGGATTACACCTTAAAGTGGAAGTGGAATGGAAAAGAATTGGGCATTGACTTCAATTAATCCATATCTTTACATTGTGTGGAAAATATTTGGATTTTGACCTGATAGCTGAATAAATATAAAGTGAAATATGGCTGATATTAGGGCTGGAGGATCATTGTCTGGTGAATCAGCAAATTCTCAAGTTGTGACTGCAAAGGTGTTACAGGAACTTTTAGATTCTTTTAATTCTGCTATTTTGGAACCAATGGAATTTTTTTTTCAAAAATATAGTTTGGGGAATAATAATGATTTGCTGTCTGGAAAACAAGAGGAAACTAATCAGAGGATTGTGACTTTGGAGTATAAAACAGAGGCTGTCGGGCCTGAGATGGAGGTTGGCGCAACCGAAACAGAAGTTCTGGCAGACACTTCCACTCAACTAACAGTAAAGCAAGAAGTGGGCTCGTTATTACAAGCTGACAAATTATATGGCAACAATTCTTGGTTTTACAGACAAAGGAATGAACTGTTTGATTATACAAGTAAGAAGAGTCGAAATGGGGGTTTTAAACCAGAGAAAATGATTTTAAGAAGAGAGTGAGCTTTCAAGATACATCAACCTCAAATCCAAACTCAAAAATTTTCAAAAATAAAAGTAGGGGGAGGAGCAATGCTGAAAGAATTATGGAAGAAGAAAGACTGGAAAAAATATAGGAAAAAAAGTTTAATTAAATTGGTACTTTTAAAGACTACTCTAAGGCAATGATATAAAGGATATGTTTTCTTACAATTAGTGTTGGGTACAAAAATGATAATTTCTCAAAGTTAAGGAGGTATTAAAATGGTTAAACAAAAACTTGAAGGATATCCTCCTGAAGGTTTTGAAATTTATATTTTGTGGAATGAATTAAGAATGTTTTACTAATGTATTATGAGAATTTTTAAAAGATTATAACATTTTAAAAGGTATAAGAGATAAAATGTTTAAGGCTGCAAAATGTTTAATTTTAAGAAGGATTAAAGAGGATAAATGTTAATCTAAAACCTTATTAGAGAGTAATGTTGAAAAAGAATGGTGTTTGAGGGTGTGGAAATGATACTTATCCATGATTTTTTAATGCTTGTAATATTGTTAAACTATTGGACTATACATTAAGGAAAAGGTTTTTATATGTAGGAAGAAAGAATTCAACTTAATTGATTTTGAGAGTTTATAAAAGGGAGGTTGATGAATTTGAGTAAGGGGAGTTAAAGAGTATATGGGAGATTTTGAATTTTATAGCAAGTTAGTATATTTTAGCTTATGCATGTTAAATGTCATACCCTGTTTTTGCTTTGGGAAGTCAGGGGGTAGGGGGTGGGGAGGGAGGGATGGGTGGGGTTGGGATAAAAGTGTTGACAGAAAAGTAAGTAAAATGAGAAAGGGGAGGGAGGGTAAAAGGGGGAAAGTGTGATATTATAAAAAAGTATGAAAATGATGAAATAAATGACTGTACATGTAAATGTTTTATGGGAATAAGAATTGAGGGAGGGGGGTTGGAAGGAGGGAGAAAATGTCTGTATCTTTCATAAAACTTTTTAATAAAAAAAAAAGCAATGCTGCAGGATCAAGTCACCCATTCACCCCTCCTCTCTCTCAGACAGACTCGGCAAAGGAAAAAAAATGTGTAAAAGGAAAAACAAACTGCACCTCCCCCCCTTTCCTACTTCTCTCATTCAAGACAAAAAGAAAGGGGAAATACAGGGAGGAAAAATACTTCTTTCTCCATTCAACATCGCAAAAACCTCTTTCTAATTCTCCCACTTCTCCGTGGGGTCTCTCTCATCCCTCTCTTTCTCATTCGAACACTTGCTATTACCTTCACAACAACAACAAACCCTTGCCACTTACTGTTTCTTTATACAAAAGGAGATCTCTCGGGGGGGGGGGTTCAGCGCACAGGCATTCACAAGTGTCAGGATCACCTTATCACTCCTGTGTGAGGGCTTCCCACACACACTCACATTTGTACTGCAATCAGACCTTTTAGTGTACACTAATATACACACATGCTTTCTCCCTGCCAACTAGTTAGTATAATTATTTCAGGGAGCTTTATTCTTATTCTTATTTTGTTATGGAATGAAGAGATTGAGAGTCATCCCAAAGGGCCAACAGAATCAGATTTTATTATTGCAATAATAGATTCAGAGTCCGATTCATACCTGGAAGTCTGAATGACCTATACATTACAAGACCCCAATTCTTATACTCTTTCAAACAAAGGAAACTGCTAACACAGCAGTTCCGGTTACACAGATACATTCGTTATTCAATTGACATCTCTTAATTACAAAAGTTTTACAATATCCTAACCAAAACAATCATAATTCAACTGTTCAGTGAAGGGTGGATAGTTAAAGTATTTCTTGTTGATAACAGGAAATCTTCAAGGATGAGAGTCCTCTTGACCTGGCCCTCTCATAGCTATATGTCACTGTCTGTTCCTATCTTCTGACATATGGGGGCCTCTTTATGATGTTTGTCCTAGCCAAAAGGAATTCGACTGAATTGGTCCCCCTTCTAGTTGGATACATTTCCTTTCTTAATTAGACACATTTCTTGCTTGTAATACTTTGAGTAAAGAGGGCCCTTCAATGGTCATCTATCTGGACCCGCATTCATCATCATCATTACTATAATAATTTTACAAGCCAATGAGCTCTATTGCCTAAACAACTTTTATTACACACAGACGCCTTCACGCATACATACCATTAAACAACATTTGCAGACCTGGAATAAAACCTGGGAAGGTTTCATCCCTTCAGATTCCCATTTTGTATCCTTGACATCTTGTAGCTTATTCTTCAAGCAGTGGAAAACCTTAGGATGTGGTTTCTAATCAAAAACATGATTTCGGGCCCTAACCACCACCTGTTTTCCACAGCTACAAGCTCAAGCCAAGAAGTTTACTTAATTTGCCGGCATACACATATCACTATCACTTCAAGTATAAATATGCACCCAAGAATGGTTAAGAGAAATCACATCACATTAATCAAAGACAAATTATTCCCATTTATCCTCAGGTAGGAAGAACAATAACTTTACCCTTTATTCTTTCAGAGTTTTCGGCCTCTTTCAAGAATGATAAAGACTGCAGTATTTCTACTCCTTCCATCCATAACAGCATGAAGCAAAATCATCCTTGGTCAGCCCCAACATCTGAATCTTCCCACTGGATATTTCTTCCCTAATTGTTTTAGTGAGCTTCTCACTCCTACTTAAAGTTACCCCTATTGTTCTATCCCCTTAAGCACCGGACTACCCGTTTCTGCCCTGGGGATGTTCTATCTCTTCAAACAATAATTAATTACATTATTATCCTGCGCAGTGTATGAACTCAACCAAACTTCCCTCCATCAACATAGTAAAAGGGATAGGAGGGACATAGAAGGAGTTTCCTTATGTTTCCTTCAGTAATTTTCTCAGGATCCTTAACAAATATTCCATGTCGGGGTCCCATAGTTACTTATCTATTTATAGTTAAAGCCGATACCTCCCTCCTTGAACTCCTTTTCCCTTAAAAAATCCACTCAACACGCTTAGCCTCTGGCCACTCCAGTCACCCAGAAAATGGAACCGCAGAGGAAAGCTCAGGTTAGCATGTTCAACGTGAGTACTAATCACGTCTAATGCATCTCAACATACACACAGCAGCAGACATTCAAGGAGTCAGACCACCCCAGCGAGACACTCTATAAGCACTCCGTACTTATACTCACTCTGGGTCAGTGCACTGTATTTCTGGTCCCACACGGCTCAGACTTCCCTGCTCAGTAGTTGTTCAGGTCCCCGTCACATCAGGTTAAAGAAGAGCAGTCCCTCTGGAAAAGAATTACCTGTCCCGGATCACTAAAATCAGCAATGGTACCCCCAGTCTGCTGTAATCTTTCTCCAGATGGAAGTCTTCAAATCCTGATCGGACGCCAATTGTGAGATTTAAAAAAACAGCAAATCTCATAAAAAGTGAAACAGAGACCATGAATAAGTAAAAAGCAGATTTATTAAATATATATATATAAAGCTATATATATATTTCAAGCTTTTGCAAAAGGGTTCTCCCATGAAAGAGAGAGAATGTCTTATCACTCCGGTTACATGGTTTAAATACAGTTTCAGACGATCAGCAAAACAATTAGAATGCCCCCACCAGTTAGTGTTTTCGGTTGTTATATAACATTTTGGCTTTCATTTTATGTTCTGCCCTGGAGTTCCCCTCCAAAATCACCCTCCAAAAATACCCTTTAAGTATGTATTCATAGTTGTTGTTATTGTTCTCCTTAATTGGTCATTTAGTCTCTTCCTCTTTTTCAATAGAGCTTAGGTCAGCTTGACCCAACATAGAATGTACCAAAACATCTATTTCCTAAAAACAGTTTCCTTATCCTTACCAGAATAAAATGCTTACTCATGTCCTATTCAGATTAATGTTGGAGAACCGAACACAGGTTATATAAATCAGGTTATATAAAGGTTAAATATGGAGTTACTTAGGTTATGATTTTTATAGGAATAATTCATTTTTCTCTCAACTTACTAATAATTTTATTCAATTTTTTGAAAAAACTTTTCCCCAATTTTATAGGTACCGTTTGAAATAAATATACTTTTTTTGGTAGAATATTCATCTTTATAGTAGCAATTCTTCCAATCAATGATATTTGTAATTTCGCCCAACTTTCTTAATCTTTTTGAATTTGCTGCAGTAGTTTCAAATAATTATCTTCCTTTATTGAAATATTCTTGCCATTATCCAAATACCCAGATACTTTACTTTTTTTTACAATTTGAATTCCTAATTTCTCCTCTAATTTCTTACTTTGGCCTTTCATAAGATTTTTGGTGAGTATCTTCATTTTATTTTTTTTATTTTTAAGCCCACGACTATGCCAAATTTCTCTATTTCCTGTAGTAGCACTTCTCCCGTTTCCAAAGGGTCTTCTATTATGAACACCATGTCGTCCGCAAAGGACTGTGTTTTGTATTCCTCTTTTTTAATTTTTCACCCTTTTATTTCCTTATTTCCCCTTATCTGAGTCAATAAAACTTCTAATGAAAGAATGAATAATAGCGGAAATAATGGACATCCTTGCCTAACCCCTTTATTTATATTGACTTTTTCCGTGAGGTCTCCATTTACCATAATTCTTGCGGTTTGATTTGAATAAATTGCCGTAATCATTTCTATAAATTTTTCACCAAATTTCATCCCAATTAATTGAACAGTTAGAAATTGCCAATTCAAGTTGTTGAATGCCTTCTGTGCATCCACTAATATTAATGCCAATTGTCTTTCAGGATGGGCCTCATAATACTCTAATATATTCATTATAATTCTTATATTGTTTTTTATTTGTCGTTTGGGTAAAAACCCATTTTGATCCAAATGAATAATTTTGTTTAATATTTTTTTTAGTCTTTCTGCCATTATTGTTGCCAGAATTTTATAGTCGGCATTTAACAGCGAGATTGGCCTATAATTTTGAATATGTTGATTGTCTGTATTTTCTTTTGGGATTAATGTTATGTATGCCTCCGTCCACAAGTTTGGCATTTTAGCTCTCTCTGATACCTCATTATATATTTCCAACATAATTTCTTCTAAAGATTCTTGAAATGTTTTATATAATTCTGCCGGAATTCCATCTGGGGTTTTATTATTTTTTTGCTTTTTGATTGCCTCTTTCAACTCTATTAAAGTAATTTTGTCATTCAACATTTCCTTATCTTCCTCTAATACATTTGGCAAATTTCTCTCCCGTAAATATTTTATAATGTTTTCTTCTGCAATATTTTCTTGGCAATATAGTGTTTGAAAGTACTTTTGAATAATGTTTTTTTCTCATCAATCTTATAATGCAAATTTCCTTGTTCATCTTGTAAATGTTGTATCAATTTTTTAGCTTTTTTTTTTCAATTTGTGGGCTAACCATTTTCCTGGTTTATTTGCTGTTTCAAAGTAATTTTGTTTTGCCAATTTTATATTCTGTATCATTGCCTCCTGTTGTAATATATTGATTTTATGTTTCATTAAATCTCTTTCCTCTATAATTTTCTCATTCTGGGGTTCTTTCTGTAGGGCTAATTCTATTTTTTTTTAGATTCTCCAATATTGATGCTTGGTTGTTGGTTTTTTTTATTTATATGTCGCCCTTCTCCGGAGACTCAGGGCGGCTTACAATGCGTTGTTGTTCCCTTTTCTCTTTATTTCTCCTCACCACATACGCTATAGATATTCCCCTCATATATGCTTTGGCGGTGTCCCGTAAGTTCTGTGGAGTAGTATATTCATTTCTATTCTCCTTAAAGAAATGATTTAATTCCCTTTCCATTGTTTGCATGTACGATTTTTGTTTTATAATTCTTTGGTCTAAGGTCCATCTCCTTTTTTTCTCCCTACCTTTCCATTTTAATATTAAGGGACTATGATCTGCCCAAGTGTTTGGCATTATATCTATCTCTTCTAATTTGTTGATCAATTCTGGGTTCATCCAGGCCATATCTATGCATGACCACGAGTTATGTGGGTGGGAGAAGAAGGTATATTGTTTTTTCTCTGGGTTCAATTGTCTCCACGCATCTCTTAAATTTAGATCTTTTATCATCTCAAAGAACATACTTGGTAATTTTTGTCTTTTATATTTATTTTTCTGTGTAGTCCTATAATCAAGTTTGTTATCTACTACTCCATTAAAATCCCCTATTATACAAAAATTTTCACTGTCTAATTCCATTAATTTCCTATGTAATTTGTTATAGAATTTTTCTTGTTTTGTGTTTGGCGCATAAATTATCACTAGAATGATTTTCTTGTAATTTGTGGTTATTTCCATTATTAAAATTCTTCCATCTTTATCACTAAATATTTTTCTAGAGTTTAGCCAATCTTTTATATATACAGCAATCCCTCTTTTCGTGTTTTGTGCCAGTGCCACATGTAATTCCCTTAATTTAGGTCATTTTATAAGATCACTATGCTTTTCTCTGATGTGTACCTCCTGGAGACAAATGATATCCATCTTTTCTTTTTGTAGTCTTGTTAGTATCTGTTTACGTTTAATGGGTGAATTGATGCCGTTTATGTTTAATGACAGCATCTTTATTTCATTTTCCATCTTGTTATTTATCTATTGGTCCTCTCCTTGTTCTGTTCTCGGTCTGTGCTCTAGTTCTGACTTCTTCTCTCACTTGACGCTCTTTTCCTTCTGGTCTCTTATATCTTGTTCCGTGATTTTTTCCTCGGATATCTGATCTTCTTGGCTTTTACTTTCTCCTTCCTCCCTACTATCCTGTTCGTCCTCCCCACTTATATAGTGGTCGTAAAATTCCTGTGCCTTTTCCAAGGTGTCGATCCGGAATTTCTTCTCCTGCCATGTTATTAGCATCCCCTTCAGGATGAGCCATCAGAACATCACTCTGTATTTTAACAACTGTGTGGAAAGAAAGTGGTAGCTTCATCTCTGCTCCCTTATTCTTTTCAGGATCTGTTTTAACACTATGATCTCCTTTCCATTATATGTCAGGGGGTCTTCTCTTGTTTTGCTATATACTTCATTCCTGTTTTTTTCCCTCACAAATTTAACATGAACTTCTCTTGGAAGTTTATTTCTCCGTGCCTAGTTCGTATGAATCCTGTATGCTTCACCAATTTCATTTTCCAGCTCCTGTTTACTTTTTTGTAATGGTTCCGCTAGGAGTTCAGCCATTCGTTTGGGGAGTTCTTCTTTGCGTTCCACAATATTTTGAAAGCGGAGGTAAAACATTGATTTTTCCATTTCCAAATTTATTATAGCTGCTTCCAATTCCTTATGTTCTGCCACCATTTTATTTGTTGCTATGTCTATTTTTTTCCCCATATGATCCGTTTTAACCTCTACCAACTTTATCTTTTGTTCGTTTTTAGTTATCATCTCCTGCATTGTACCTATCTTGTCCAGTTTACGTATCTCCCCCTTTGCTTCTCCCATATCATTCTTAATATCTTCATGATTATTTGTCATAACCTCCTGCATTTTTAACATTGTTTCCTGTATTGCTAGTAGGGTTGACTGCATACTCTGTAAGTTAACAGTAGAACCAGATTTTTCACCTCCCAACACAGCTTCCACAGATCTTGATCCTGAGGGGGAAGCTGCTATTGAAGTTATTTTTTTCCTCCCTATTTTGGTGACTGTGGTAGTTGTACTTGACATTTTGATATTTTTTAAAAAGAATTTCCACAGTACCATATAATCAACCGTATTCTTCTATTCCTCTCTTTCAGTCACTTTCCTTCCTTAATTCCTCTAAATTTCTTTCCATACAATTGTTATATCTCCCACTTGTCTCTTAATATAAACCTTAATTCAATACCAGTTTCTCACAATTAATTGATTGATTAATAATTAACAATTAACTAATGATTGATAATAAGTAAACAGATAAATAGATAATAATAAGTAATGCTTAAATACACTCCTTCTTTCTTAAGATTCAATTACAGTTATCAGTCTTAAATATATTTCTATATATACTACAATGATATATAAATATTATAAAATATTATAAATTGTAAATGTTATAAAAAGGTAACTTATAATTATGTTCACTCATTGTATTTCTGACTTAACGTCCCAGTACTCTCCAATGTTGTCTATTTGTCTTACAATTAAATCTAACTATATATCACAATATCTAAGTATAAGAGTAGACAAAGGTTAATATGGGTTCATATAAGTTATAAATGTTTCAATAAATATATATGAGTATCTGATTATAAATATAATAAGTATTTCAGTGAGTATATAAATATAAATATGTTGTTATATAAGTCTTACTTATTACTCTATAATCTTTTCCTCAATTAATTTTTTACTAACACCAAAGCTTCTTAAAAGTTTCTTGTGGACTGGTAAATTTGTAGACTGGTGTTATATGTCCATGTCTAAGTTCATAATATCTTCTATTTTACTTCTTCTTTCTCTCTGAGTCTTGAGTCTGGGTTTTTGTTTTGTTTTTTCACCTCTTCCTCCATAATGTCTTCTCTAATCAAAACTGCCCAGTCACCTCCATTGTCTGTAACACAGTCTCTAATCTGTCACCTCCAACACATCCAGCATGACCAACACATTCTCTTTTTTTTCTGGAAACAGTCCCAAACAATAGAGATTTCTTACTAGTACTAGTAATGCAACACTCAAAACCCAATCCACTTGTCAGCTCCCGCTTGCACAATCACTTCCCCCCCTTTTGACAGCTCATGATCTCTGCTCCCACCACTGACTCGCCACTCAATTCCCCTCTTGGAGACTCACTTTACCGCTTCTGTCTCAAGTCCTTTTATAATCCTTGAGAGTTTTCCCTTTCTGACTCTTTTAAATCTCCTCTCACTGGTTCTTCAAGCAGCTTTCCACTGTTCTCTCCCTATACCAATCATTGGGCCGTCACGCCTCTGGATCTGCCATTATCAAGCAGATTTCTTCCGTGTATATCCAGAGGGCTCCTCTTGCCGAACGGGAGCTCATACTACTCCTCATTCGAACTCCGATGGAACCCCTCCACCTCGTCGATCTCTCCAAGATCCGACCTGCCAAAAAAGCCTCAAAAACATGAAAAATCGGGTACGAACGAGCGCTACAGCATGACGTCACCACCGGAAGTCCCCAGATCTCAGAAATATTTGATTCTTATTATTTTAGAGCAGGAGGGGAAATCTTGAATCAGCGAGTCAGATACACCCCTTGCTTAATGCCATCCAGCTTGGGCAAATCCATAGTGCTTGTTTCTCAAACAGGAATGCCCAAAAAAGAGACAGACTGATTGGATGATGACCCTGAAAGTGCTCCAGTTCCAAGTACAAGTAGTCCTTGATTTACAATCACAATTGGCCTCAGAATTTCTGTTATTAAGCAAGATGTCTCTTAAGTGAGTCACATCTGATTTTACAGCCTTTTTTCAACAGTTGTAAAACAAATCACTGCAGTTGTTTGTTTATTTATTTATTTATTTATTAAATTTTTATACCGCCCTTCCTCTGTGGGACTCAGGGCGGTGCACAGGCAAGATAAAAAACATAACATATAAAATTTAAAAACAATTTAAAAAACATTAAACAATTTCGGCCCAGCAATTTAAAACAACCCAATTAAAACCGAATTCAATTAAAAATGGGAGGACAGGATCAAGCCAGCCCTGCTAGATGGAATAAGTGCGTTTTCAGGGCCTGACGAAAAGTCCGGAGGTCTGATATCGTGCGTATCTCAGGGGGTAGGTCGTTCCAGAGGGCAGGCGCTGCCACAGAGAAGGCTCTCCCCCTGGGGGTCACCAGCCGACATTGTGTGGCCGACGGCACCCTGAGGAGGCCCTCTCTGTGCGAGCGAACTGGCCGGTGGGAGGCTATTGGCGGAAGAAGGCGGTCTCACAGGTACCCTGGCCCTAAGCCATGGAGTGCTTTAAAGGTGGTTACCAACACCCTGAAGCACACCCGGAGGACCACAGGAAGCCAGTGCAGCTCATGCAGGAGAGGTGTCGCATGGGAGCGCCCCGTCGCTCCCATAATCCCCCGTGCGGCCGCGTTCTGGACTAACTGCAGCCTCCTGGTGCACCCCAGGGGGAGCCCCATGTAGAGAGCATTGCAGTAGTCCAGACGGGAGGTGACGAGTGCTTGAGTGACCGTGCGTAGGGAGTCCCGATCCAGAAAGGGGCGCAACTGGCGTATCAGGCAAACCTGATAAAAAGCCCCCCTGGCCACGGCCGTCATATGCTCTTCTAAAGACAGCCGTGCATCCAGGAGGACGCCTAAATTGCGAGCCCTCTCCGTGGGGGCCAATGATTCGCCCCCAATAGCCAGCGATGTCACCAGCTGGCTATATCGGGACGCCAGAAGCCACAGCCACTCGGTCTTGGAAGGGTTGAGTCAGAGCCTGTTTCTCCCCATCCAGACCCGCACGGCCTCCAGACACTGGGACATCACTTTAAGGGCATCGTTGGGGTGGCCTGGGGTGGAGATGTACAGATGAGTGTCATCAGCGCACTGATGGAACTCCACCCCAAAGCCACGGATGATCTCGCCCAGCGGCTTTACATAAATGTTGAACAGAAGGGGTGAGAGGACCGACCCTTGTGGCACCCCAGCCCCTCGCCCCCAGCCCCTCCAACCGGTGCAACATGATATCATGGTCGATGGTATCAAAAGCCGCTGAGAGATCTAACAGGACCAGGATAGAGGAACAACCCCTATCCCGAGCCCCCCAGAGATCATCCACCAACACGACCAATGACGTTTCCGTGCTGTGCCCAGGCCAGAAGCCGGACTGGAGCGGGTCCAGATAGACAGCTTCATCCAGGTACTGGGGAAGCTGCCGCGCCACCACACTCTCAACAACCTTCGCAACAAAGCGAAGGTTGGAGACTGGACGATAGTTAGCCAAAACAGCCGGATCCAGAGAGGGCTTCTTGAGGAGGGGCCTCACCACCGCTTCTTTCAAAGCAGCTGGCAGGACACCCTCACTCAAGGAAGCGTTAACAATCCTCTGGAGCCAGCCTCGTGTAACCTCCCGGGAAGCCAGTACCAACCAGGAGGGACACGGGTCCAATAAACATGAGGTCGCATTCAGCCGTCCCAGAACCCTGTCCACGTCCTCGGGAGCCACAGGATCAAACTCCTCCCAGCTAACACTGTTAAGTGAGTCTTGCAGTTACGTGAGTGCAGCTTCTCCCATTGACTTTGCTTGTCAGAAGCCAGCTGGGGAACTTGCAACTAGCAACAAATAACCATCGTAAATACATGCCAGTGGTCAAGTGCCCAAATTTTGATCACATGACCATGGGAATGCTGTGTGGGAAGCCCCCCCTCCTAGAAGAATGAAATATTTTGAGAAATATTAAAAAGGGCAGAATATTATATTTCCCTAAATGAGAAATGGAGAAACATGTTTTTTTTAGAGGCAGGAGGAAGCTTTTAGAAATGCAGATTTGGTAATCCATTCAAGACAGGATTAAAACCCCAAGGAAGCCAGCATCTAGGATTGACTACATTTGTTAAACAAGATTAAAAATCCAAGGAAGATGTGAAGTTTCCGAAAGATGCCCTAATTAATTCATGAGCCATGAGCCAAACTTCAAAAGAAATATAGTCATTTATTCGGAGCACCATTTCGGCAATATTCGGATGCAGTTAGAACTAATCCCATGTAGATTTACGTTCCCCTATGACCCTGTCTCTCCCCTCCTCCCTGGCCATGTCATAAATCACATTCTCCAATTAACCACTTTAGCTGGCTGAGAAATCCAACACCCTCCTTCTGATTGCGGTACTGAAGCATGTATGGAATGTATCTTCAGTTAGAGAAATCAATCAGCTCTATCAGTTCTCCCTCCCTCCTGCTCATGGCAAC
This sequence comes from Ptyas mucosa, assembly GCA_012654045.1. NCBI lineage: Eukaryota > Metazoa > Chordata > Lepidosauria > Squamata > Colubridae > Ptyas > Ptyas mucosa. The sequence goes on from WNWU01012192.1 coordinate 86,593, forward strand.
TTGAAAGCTTTGCAAGTTGACATTTGGCCCCCCTCACTTCCCGAGGGTGACCTGCACAGAGCAAAACAATTTGAGTACAGATGTAGAGTTTAGGGACGTGACCCCCCACCTGGCTTGTTTGGATTTTCTGCGTGAAATTTGGCTATAAGGCGATCTGCCTGGATGTTTCAACTCTTTACCCAAGATGCCTCTGATAAGGGGTAACCCTTCCACTTGATTAAATATTGGAGTTGTCTCCTGTGCCACCTCGAATTGAGGATTTGCTGCACCTCATAATGGGTCTGGCCCCCTATGACCACAGGGTCTGGGGGCTCACGGGGTAGTGGCCTCAGGGTCAATCCAACCACAGGTTTTAAGAGGCTACTATGGAATACCGGGTGTATCTTCCCTAGCAGTCGGGGCAACTTCAATTGTACTGTGACCGGGTTGATTATCTTTACTATTGGGAATGGTCCCATAAACTTTGGTCCCAATTTCTTGCTAGGAAGTTTTAACCTCAAATATTTTGTGGAGAGGCAAACTTTCTCCCCCAATTGAAATGGCCTTTGGGGAGCTTGGTGTTTGTCTGCCTGTTTCTTATAGGTTTGTGCTGCTTTAGCTAGCGCTTTCTTGACATTCTCCCAGGTTGCTTTCAGTGTCACCATCCAATCGGTCAAGCTGACTGAGGAGGGAGGCTCCCTTGGGTACTGAGGCATTGGGACAAAGTCCATGCCGCTCACTACCTTAAATGGGGTTAGCCCCGTGCTACTGTGAACAGCATTATTATACGCAACCTCAGCGAAAGACAGGAGGTCTGCCCAATTGGACTGCTGATAGTTCACGTAGTACCTCAGGTACTGCTCTACCATGGCATTCAGTCTCTCTGCTCACCTGTTGGTGCTCAGATGAAAGGCTGAGCTAAGGCCCTGGGATGACCCAATGGACTATAGGAACTCCCTCCAGAATTTAGCCATGAACTGGACCCCTCTGTCTGAGATAATTCTTCTTGGTACTCCATGCAGGCGGTAGATGTGTTTCAGGAATAGTTTGGCCAACTGGTGGGCTGAGGGTAGTCCGCTGCAGGGTATGAAGTGTGCCTGTTTGGAAAATAAATCTATTAGAGTCCAGATCACCGTGTTTCCCCGACTTTTCGGCAACTCCACTATAAAGTCCATTGCAATCTCCTCCCATGGTCTTGTAGGCTCTGCTACTGATTGTAGCAGTCCGGGGGGGTTTCCTGGTCGCTTCTTCATCATGGCACAGATGGTGCAACTTTTCACATAACTGTCCACGTCTTTCTTTATGCTGGGCCACCAGAACTGCCTCCGTGCTAAGTGTAAAGTCTTTAGGAATCCAAAGTGGCCTGCCGGTTTAACGTCGTGGCTCCTCTGGAGGATCAGGGTGCGTAGGGATTCCGGGACATAGAGCTTTGTCCCCTTCCATGCAAGGTCATCCCTTTTTGTCAGAATGTGTTGATTGTCTCGGAACAAGGGGTCTGCCAGCAGTTCAGTTTTGGGTTTTGCCGTTAGATCGCTTGTTGGTTGGTCGTGCCGGTTGTGGCGTTGTCGTCTGGTGGTTACTTGGCCCGCTAATTGGGTAAGGGGAACAATGGTATCCACTACCTGCTCCCGCTCACATTTGTACTGGGGCATGCAGGAGAGGGCATCAGCTAGAAAGTTCCTCCCCCCTGGAATGTGCTTTAGCACAAAGTTGAAACAGGTGAAGTATTGAGCCCAACGGACTTGTTTGCGCGATAGTTTTCACGGGGTCCTGAGGGCCTCCAGGTTTTTGTGGTCAGTCCAGACTTCGAACGGTTTCTGGCCCCCTTCCAGCAGGTGTCACCAGGTTAGCAGTGCCCATCTCACTGCGAATGCCTCCTTTTCCCATGCTGCCCATCGTCTCTCTGTGTCTGTGAGCTTGCGGGAGGTGTAGGCGCAGGGTTGTAGATTTCCTTGACTATTTCTTTGGAGTAGCACTGCTCCAACTGCCACGTCGCTGGCATCTGCTTGGATGATGAAGGGTTGTTCGGGGTCAGGATGCTTCAACACTGGTTCCTTTGCAAACATTTCTTTTAGTGTTTCAAATGCCTCTTGGCAGGTCAGGTCCCACTGTAGAGGTTGTCCCAGGCGGGGTTTTGTTCCTGGGCTCCCTGTCTTTAGGAGGTCCATCATGGGTTTGGCAATCTTCACAAAGGAGGGGATGAATTGCCTGTAGAAGTTTGTGAACCCTAGGAAGCTTTGTAGCTGTCTACGGGTGCGAGGGGGTTGCCAGCCTAGGACTGCTTGCATGTGGTCATCCATGGTCTCAGTGTAAATGAGGATGTCATCTATGTAGACGAGAACCCCCTTGTAGAGGTGCTCATGCAGCACCTCATTTATTAATTGCATGAACACCGCTGGGGCTCCCTGCAGTCCGAAAGGCATCACCTTGAATTGGAAGCTCCCTAGGGGGCAGTTAAACGCTGTTTTCCACTTGTCTCCCTCCCTGATGCATACTTGGTAGTATGCTTCTCTGAGGTCTAGTTTGGTGAAGACTTTTCCTTTGACCAGGTGAGATAGCATGTCCTTCATGAGGGAGAGGGGATAAAGGTTGCGTACACACACTGCATTGATACCTCGAAAGTCAACACATAATCTCATAGTCCCATCTTTTTTTTCTTTGAAGAGGACTGGCGCTGCGACCCGTGGTTTGTCTGGCTCAATGAATCCCCTTTCTAGGTTTTTGTCTATGTAGTTGCGCATTTCTTGCATTTCCTGAGGTGTCATGGCATACAGCTTGGGCTTGTGTAGTTTTGCCCCAGGGATGATTTCGATGGTGCAATCTGCCTCGCGGTGGGGAGGCAGGATGTTGCACTCGGCCTCGCTGAATACTTCTGCAAGGTCCTGATATTCCTTTGGGATCTGTTCAGTCTCTGGGGTTTTGTTGGATGTGGCTGCCAGTTGTTCTGGTGTGCTCTTTTGGAGGGTTCCCTGCATGGGCGGTATTTCTGCTCGGTGGTGTGGGAGGGGTTGGGGCCCCCTTGCTATTCTCAGTCTGCGGGTACCCCCTTGCTATTCTCAGTCTGCGGGTACCCCCTTGCCACCAGATGCTCGGTCCCCACTTGTCTAGCCAGGAGAGTCCCAGTATGACTGGATCTGTCATTTTGGGGGCTATTACGAATCGAATTACTTCCCAGTGATCCGCTAGCTCTAGCCTCACTGGTTCAGTCAGGTGAGTGGCATAGGATCCCCCCATTAGGGATCCCATCAACCTGTTCAAACCGGATTGGGTGGGTCAGTCTTTTTGCTCTGATCCCCAGTTTCAGGACTGTGGTTAGGTTGATCAAGCATCTAGTGCAGCCTGAGTCTATCAGGGCTTGAAAGGCCCCCTGGGTCCCCGTTTTTGGGGCTGTGAGGTGTATTGGAAAAACGAAAGGGTGGACTGGTCCCCTCACCATTGGGTCATTTTCGCCCTTGTCCTCGCTATCATAGGATTCTGGCAACTGGTCATCGTTGCCTGGTGTTCCCCCCCTTTCGGCTGGGTGGGAAGGGACCTCTTCAGCCTGGAGGGCCCTCCGGGATGTGTTGGTGGCTCGTTTGGGGCCTCGTTCCAGCTGTGCCCTGGGTGGTGGCTCTGGCCTAGGCCCTGGGGCTGGGGTTGTGCACACAGATACCGTGTGGCCCTTCCCTCCACATCTATAACACTTCAGCAGGCTTCGAGGGAGGGCTGGTTTCAGGTCAGGTTGCCCCCTCTCTTTCGTGTCTGGTTGCTCTCTCATGTTGTTGGCGTGCAATCCACTATCGACTTTAATTGCCACTCGGAACCACTCAGAGAGCTGGTTTGGGATGTCCAAGTAAGCGGTTACCTGGGTAATTTGATTGTCCAGGCTTGTTCTGAAAAAGTGCACTAGCAACCGCTCTGGCAAAGGGGGTAGCCTCCCAATGACTCTCCTAAATTCGTGGATGTGCTCTTTAATGGGACGGCCCCTCTGCTTTAGATAGCTGAGCTCATCCTCTGCATACAGGTCTTCCTCTGCCTCCTCGAATCTGGCCTCTAGTAGTCATAGGAAGTCATCTACATCTTGCAGTTGGGGGGCTCTCCTCTTGTGGAGGGCTGCTAGCCATTCCCTTGCTTCCCCCTCTAGCCCCTCTGCGATGGTATTCACCATGGCTCTGGGGGATGGGTAGAGGTGTTCATAACATTCTAGGTGGATCACAGCTGAGTCAAGGAATAGAGCTAGCTGGTCTGAGTCCCCATCAAACTTTCCTCTGAACTGGGGCAGTTCATTCAGCACTGCTCCTCTCTCCCCCTGTTGGCCTCTGTATGCTCGCATTTGATGTAGCTGGCCCTCTTCCTCAGCTCTAGTTTGGAGGGAGAGAGGGGTTTGTCTGCCCTGGGCAGCCTGCCTGCTGCATGGAGAAGACACTGGTTGCAGCCTCCTTCTGATGGGTGGAGAAGGGGGGCTGTGCTCCTGTCTGCTTCTCCTCACTTCAAAGGGATCCACTGCTCCTCCCCTCTCCTTTGGCCTGCATGACAGCCCCTCATCGGGAAGGGTGGCTTGGTCAAATTCCTCCCTCGGCTGCTCTCTGGAACTCCCCAGGGGCTTTGGGAGCCTGGCTTGTTTCCAGTCCCACCTCCACTCCACTCATCCCAGCTCGCTCAGGGGCTTCCCCTTTTTCCGGGCATTGGGGTGGGGGAATTCGACCTCAGCTGCTTTAGGGATTAACTCCCGCCAATACTCATCTTTTCTTGCTTCCACTGCTGGAGCAGGTATCTCAGCTTTGATGTCTGAGGGAGGCTGCACTCTGGCTGCAATTAGGCTCTCTTCAGATACCCCGTCTTCGGCCATGGTTGCCTGATTTTCCCTCCCAGCACCCCAGACATTGGGGAGCGATTGGAGAGTCCAGGATTCAGGAAACCTGGTAATCTTGATAGATTTTAAAAGTAGTTCTAACTGTCTGTGAAGTTTCCGAAAGATGCCCTAATTAATTCATGAGCCATGAGCCAAACTTCAAAAGAAATACAGTCATTTATTAGGAGCACCATTTTGGCAATATTCGGATGCAGTTAGAATTAATCCCACGTAGATTTACGTTCCCCTATGACCCTGTCTCTCCCCTCCTCCCTGGCCATGTCATAAATCACATTCTCCAATTAACCACTTTAGCTGGCTGTGAAATCCAACACCCTCCTTCTGATTGCGGTACTGAAGCATGTATGGAATGTATTTTCAGTTAGAGAAATCAATCAGCTCTATCAGTTCTCCCTCCCTCCTGCTCATGGCAACTTGAAAGCTTTGCAAGTTGACAGAAGACTTTAGACTCATTGCCGGCCTTCGTGAGACAAACTAATTAAAATAAAATAATAAAATACACAAACCAACCCTCTAAATTACAAAATGCTGTAGAAAAAACTGTATAAAAATCCATGTACTGACCTAACCAGTTGTTCAGCTGCACCAGAACCATAAACGCTGGTGGTTCTGTTCATCATTACACCATCTTTTCCTCCATGTTTCCAGTGTTTTTCTCCCAGCTTGGAACTGAACCAGATGGATATTTCTTCCAACAGCTGTGACAGTCATAAGTTATTTAAGTGTGAGAACCAGTCATAAGTTACTTCTTCAGTGCCATTGTTACTTTCAATGATGTATTTATATGCAACAACTACAGTAGTATTCAGCCAGTAGATGGCAGTATTTACAAGTTTGGATTTATGGCAAAGGTGGTATTCAGCTGGTTTGAACTGGTAGCGGAAATTTTGAGTAGTTCAGAGAACTGGCAAATCGCACTACTGACTGGCCCCGCCCACCCTGCCCTGCCCTGCCCCACCCTATATATCTTGCCTTTGCCACGCGGCCCAGCTAATTTCCACACCTTGCCACCTTGCCTTGCCAGCATGCCTCACCCGCTCTGCTCACTAAAGGTAAGCATGCGGCCTGCTGGCCCTTCACCTCGAGTTGGGGCCCGGGGACGCACCATTCCACGGCTCCGGCCTTGCCCCAGAGCCTCCACCTGCATGCCGCTGCCCCCCTCTGGCCTCAAACTACACCCCCCGGGCTGAAGCAATTTATTTGGCCTGTGGCCAAATAAAGGGCCATGGGGGGGGGGTGGCATGGGCGCAGGAGGGCCAAAGTGGTTTTGGAATGGAGCGGACAGTTCTCCTTACCTGCAAGAAGTCCCATCCAGAAAGCGCTGCAGTGGAGATCTTGCAGCCGCTTCTTCCGTCCCTTGACACTCCATGTGCTCTCCGGGTCGGCAGCTGCTTCTCTCCACTGCAGCTGTTGCTGGGGTAGCATCTTGTGCAATTTAGCAGCTGTGAGCCACCACTTTCCTCTAAGTCCCATCCGGAAAGCACTGCAGCTGAGAGAAACAGCATTCAACATGGCTGCTGCTTCTCTGTGCCGCACCACTGTCCAGATGGGACTTAGAGGAAAGCGGCAGCTCACAGCTGGTAAATTGCACAAGATGCTGTCCCAGCAGTGTGGAGAGAAGGAGCCGCTGACCCGGAGAGCAGAGATGGAGGGGAGCAGGCCCCGAAAGGCTGCTCGGTTGAGCCTTGCCGTGCGCATGCGCATGTGCGGAAGCCATGCACGCGCACACTCACATTTTTGGCGAACCAGTGGTGAAATTATTTGAAACCCACCACTGATTTATGGTATATAATCTATGCTCTTTTGTTCTAAGTAGTTTTTCCTGTTTCCTTTTACAGCAGAGGTGTTAAACTTGTGTCTCCACGGGCCGCAGGCTGCAAGTTTGACAGCCCTGTGTTACAGTTAAGTAGTTGAACAGTAAAGCACATGGTGACTGTACTCTTTGTTTGCCCTGTGGTGCTTTATATAAACAGAATTTCTAACAGTTCTCATAGCCAAGCAGCACCCCATATGTTTCCTGTTCCTTGAGAGAAAGAGCAGGTGAGTTTCTTTAGCTTCCTCCCATTCCAGGGTTAGTTGTAGGTTGACTTCACATACTGCACTAAGCATGTGTTTTTGGTTTAGTATGTTGTGTGAACCCTGTCATAGTGGCTAAACCATGGATAAGACTACTATTTATGCAGTTATAGGTATCTTAAGGCCCCCAGCACTACATGAAGCTACCAGATTTGATTGTGACTTCCAATGATCTGACTACAACTAAAAAAAAAGTTGTTTTACAGTGACTGGCTTTTTGAGGTGGGAAACTCACAGGACAAGTATTGTAAACCCTAAGCCTAACATTTAAAATTAAACTTAAAAAGTCTCCCTTGAGAATACATCTTCATGGATGTGTCTGTGAACTTATCTTGGCTACAGTGCAAAATGGTATTGCCTTATTTTGGGATTTTTTTTAGTGTTCCCCCCTCTAAATACTAACTTGGTCTGATCCTACTTAGGATTTTTTTCACATTGAGCAAAGGCCAGCTAGCTTCTTGTCACTGCTGTAGCAAAGCCTAAAAGAGAGTTAATCACATTCTGAAAAATGTGATCTGACTCCACCCCCATTTCAAATATTCACTTCCCAAACTGAAAAGACCCCACATCAGTTCTACACACACACACACACCATATATGTGATATGATCCCACTGACTTTGCGTCCCTGGTCTGCGCAGCATTGAGTCTACAAAAGATTTCCCATTCCTTGTTGATAGGTAAATCCACTCTAATGGCTACTCAGTTAATCATTGTTTAAGCATATAGCAATAAAGGTAGTCTTCAACTTATGAATATTAATTTAGCAGCCATTTGAAGTTACAATGGCACTGAAAAAAGTGACTTACGCCTGGTCCTCATACTTGTGACAGTCACAGCATCCCCACAGACACATGATCAAAATTTGAATGCTTGGTAACCTGTTCTCTTTGTCCCTCACCTAACAATAAGACTTGATTGATTTGATTATGTGCCATCAAGTCAGTGTCAATCTTAGTGACCACACAGGTATTCTCTAGGACAGTGGCCCCCAAGCTTTTGGGCACCAGGGACTGGTTCTGTGGAGAGAGGTTTTTCCACATACCAGTGGGGCATGGTTTTGTGGGAAGCCACCCCACCACCCCAGAAGAATGAAATATTTTGAGGAATATTAAAAAAGGCAGGATAAAATATTTCCCCTAAAAGAGAAATAAAAAATCTTAAGGGAGACAGAAACTCAGAGCCCCGGCTCCCTGCCCCCAAGCAGATACTGGGGAGGCAGCTTTTAGAAATGCAGATTTGGCAATCCATTCAAGACAGGATATTTTGAAATTCCCTGCATCAAAGTCTGAACAAAGGCATAGTGATAGGATTAGCCCTCACTCAAGATCCAAATAAAAGACAACTTCTGGTTGACGCTGGGGAAAGACTGCTGGGGGGGGAGCGGGGCTCCGCTCAGCCCAGCTGAATTCTTTCCATCTGGGGGCCCTAAGGGGTCAAAGTCACCCTGGAGGGGTGGCAAAGAAAGGAGGGAACCCTTGTTGAGTCTCCCCATTCGATCTGAGGACACTCTCCAGACCAGTGGAAGAAGGGACAGCCATACCTGTGTGGTCTGTCTAAAGCTGTGACAGCCGAAAAGGAAAACATGATTGGAGACTTTGTGGACATGGACCTGGACATGGATTTTGGATCTGGGTGAGATCTTATCCTTTTTCTAACACTTGGCGATTTATTCCCGAAAAAAAGACAATTTTTGAAGCAAGGAAACTCTATGGAGGTGAGAGAAAGGGACTTTTATTCCCTCCTCTAAAAGGAAGCGGCAACCCAAACACTTAAAGAGACAGACACAGAAAAAAAGAATAGAAAATTAAACGTAAGAATATTAAACACAAAGTAGTAGACTGGATTGGCATAATAAAGCAACTTAGAACATAACTAAATAACTATGAATATTTTAGAAAGACTTGGGGTGATTTTTTAAAATTATCTAATAAAAGTTAAACTTTTGCTCTATAAGCTGAAAGATAGAGCTGGAAGAACATCTAGTGGTGAAAAAGAGAAACGATACAAGCTGGAGTAAACCTGGAATAGATAATAGACAGCTGCAGCTGCAAGGTCATTCATCTTTTGTTTGGGGATAGAATTGTTTGGGAATTTATTGAACTCTGTGGATTATAAACATTGTCTGACTTGTGGAACTGTTTAGTAACTGAGTGAATTGGCTTTTTGGACTATTTGGACATTGGGGAGTTTAGATTACAATCATTGTTTGACAGAAGAACTTGAGGGGTGAGAGAAGAAGAGCAAAACAGCATAATACTTCAAATAAGATATTGAATGAAGAAGTTGGACTATAAAAGCTGCTGATTTTCATCTGTCCTTTTTTAGTAGATTCAATATTGGAGTTTATATAAAGTTGACACAAATTTAGAGATAAGTTGTAAGGTGTATTGGTGGATTAACTGTAGGATATAAGGTATTATATGTTATTACATGGTTGTATCAACTATAAGATTGATTGTAGAAGATAAAGGGTATTAAGGAAACAGTACGTTGAGGGGGGGAAGGTGGAATAAAAATGAGTGCTCCAAACTTAACTAAAATTGGGAAAAAAGCATCATCCACACCAACATCTACAGCATCTAGGCCAGTGACGGCGAACCTTTTAGAGACCGAGTGCCCAAACTGCAAGCCAAAACCCACTTATTTATCGCAAAGTGCCAACATGGCAATTTAACCTGATGTCAGCACTCCAAGTTTCATTCATCCTAGTGCTGACATGAAGGAAATAGAGTGAGAAGAATCAGGTTGACCTTTCACACAGTTGCTGCCTGGCAGAGATATCACCTAGGAGATGGGTTGGGAGGAGGACATTCCTGTGAGGTGACGTAGTAAGAGTGACTTGGAAGATGGCTAATAAGACACTGGGTAACGAGGGATGGAAAGGGAAGGGTTTGGGGATTAACAGGTCAGTACTGGCACCGACGGAGTCGGGGCCAGACATGTTCGTTCTAAATAAATGAAAGATTTCATCAAAGACTATTTGTTTCGAAAATGTAATTTACTTAAGACAACGTTGGAACCTGACAGAGTGCCAGTACTCCTCTCCAAGCCAAGCTGGCTGACTTCCAAACCTCCAGCCCACCGTCCCCCGATGTCTGGAGTAAATGAAAGTGCAGTCCGGTAATTATGGCAGACAGCAATCTTCCCGGAGATAACTTGATTCAAGCAACTGGACAAGAGCCAGCCCTGATTCCAGCCAGCTTGGATGCAACAAAGCCACCGCTCCTCCCTCCCCCAGCGAAGCTGCAAGCCAAGGAAAGAAAAAAAAAGATAAGTATTCGGGGTTTTTGCCTAAATCCCCAGAGGTTGACGTTCCCTTCCCGAACGTTCAAGACAAGGGGAAGCCCCTAAGTGAGCTGGGGAGGGCAGACTGGCTATGGCACTGGCAGCAGGCCAGGCACCAAAAATCTTTGGGGAGGCCACTCAAGAGCCCACAAGATGAATTGAAAGAGAAATTTGACCGTGCCATCCCTCTGGAGGAGGGACCATCAGGCAGGCCTGAGGAGAGAGGGGGGCACTCGAGCTTTCCAAACTGAGATGTCATAGATGAAAGCACAGCCTTCCCCCCCCCCCCCGAGCAGAAGGAGAAGAAGCCCAGAAGTACATCCATGGGTCCCCCCACCCCTGCAAAGCAAGCAGGGCAGCCTAGACAGGCCATCCCCGCCCTACCCCAAAAAAAGTGGAGAGGAAGAGGACCAGCGGGCCCCAGAGCAGGCTTACAGAGCCCCGCACCGGGAGGATAGGGTACCAAGAGAGGACCCACCCCGTTTCAGAGGGAAGTTTGATGGCGACCCCGACCAGCTAGCGCAATTCCTCGATACAGCTGACATCTACATCGGACGCTATGGACATCTCTATCCATTTCCCAGAGCCCTAGTTAGTGCCATCTCAGAGGGATTTGAAGGAGACGCAAGAAGGTGGTCAGCAGCCCTCTACAAGAACAGGGCCCCCCAATTGCAAAACGCAGATGAGTTCTTACAACTACTACGAACCCAATTCGAGGAGGCAGAGGAGGACCTCTATGCGGAGGATGAGCTCAGAAACCTAATACAAAAGGGAAAGCCTATCAGAGAGCACATCCGTGAATTCAGGAGAGTCATTGGGACCCTACCTCCCCTACCAGAGCGACTGCTGGTGTATTTCTTTAGAACAAGCCTAGATAAGCATATCGCCCAAGTGACCCCTTATCGAGATATCCCGAACCGACTCTCCGAATGGCTCCGGATAGCAGTAAAAGTCGACAGAGGGCTGCGGGCCAACGACATGTCGAAGCAACCAAATAGTGAGGTGAGCGACCACCCAGACCAGGGGTAACCCAGCAGAGGAGGAAGCGCAGCGCCACAGCCCACCCAGAGGCTGGTCGCCCCACGAAGCCCACTGAGGTGCTACAGGTGCGGGGGGAATTGGTCACCCAGCAGCAGCGTGTGGAACCCCTAGACTGAGGCCAGACCCACAGCCCAGGGCACGACCGGAACGAGGGCCCAAATGCGCCAACAACACGCCACGGAAAGTCCCCCTGAAGCCAGAGGTTTTCTCCCACCTGACCAAAACAAAAGTGGTCCCAGATGAGGAAAATCAATCCCCCGAGTTGTATGACAGCGAGGACGAGGGTGAAGATGACCCGATGGTGAGCGGACCCGTCCACCCCTTTCTTTTCCCAATACGCCTAACAGCCCGGAAAACAGGGACCCAAGGGACTTTCCAAGCCCTAATAGATTCAGGCTGCACAAGGTGCCTGATCAACCTGCCCACAGTCCTAAAATTGGGGATCCGTGCTAAAAAGCTTAACCACCCAATCCGATTTGAACAAGTTGATGGATCCCTAGTGGGGGGGACTTACGCCACACACTTGACCGAGCCAGTGAGACTGGAGCTAGCAGATCACTGGGAAACAATTCGGTTCATAATAGCCCCCAAATTGACAGTTCTAGTCATACTGGGACTCTCGTGGATAGACAAGTGGGGCCCAATCATTTGGTGGCAAGAGGGAACCCGCAGGCTGAGGATTGCAAAGGGCCCCCAACCCCTACCGCTCCATCCAGGGGAGATGCCCCTCACACAGGGGCCCCAATCTTTCCCACCACAGCAAAGGAAGAAACCGCCAATACAAGGGCCCCTCCCTGAGGGTACAACAGAGCAACTGGCGGCCGCATCTGACAGCTCCCACAACACAGAACCGATCCCAGAGGAATACCAAGACCTTGCAGAGGTGTTTAGCAAGGCCGAGTGTGACGTTCTACCCCCCCACCGCGAGGCCGATTGCGCCATTGAAATTATCCCTGGAGCGAAATTACCTAAGCCTAAACTATATGCCATGACGCCCCGCGAAATGCAAGAAATGCGGAACTACATAGACAAGAACCTACAAAGGGGTTTCATTGAGCCAGCTAAACCACGGGTCGCGGCACCGGTCCTTTTTAAAGAGAAGAAAGACAGCTCTATGCATCTGGTGGTTCATTTTAGAGGTATCAACGCCATCTGCGTACACAACTTATATCCCCTTCCCTTCATGAAAGACATGCTAGCCCACCTGGCCAAAGGAAAAGTTTTCACCAAACTAGACCTCCGAGAAGCCTACTACCGAATACACATCAGGGAAGGAGATGAGTGGAAAACAGCATTCAACTGCCCCCTAGGAAGTTTCCAATTTAAGGTGATGCCTTTTGGACTGCAGGGAGCCCCAGCGGTGTTCATGCAGCTGATAAATGAAGTCCTACATGATCACCTCTACAAAGGGGTTCTCGTCTACCTGACCGATATTCTCATTTACACGAAAACCATAGACAAACACATACCCCTCGTCTGCCAAGTGCTGGAAAAACTGCTGAGAGCGAACCTGTATGTCAAACTATCAAAATGTGAGTTCCACCAATCACGCCTAGACTACTTAGGTTACTGAATATCAAACGAGGGGGTAGAGATGGACCCAGCCAAAGTACAATCAGTTCTACAATGGCAACCCCCTCGCACCCGCAGACAACTGCAAAGCTTCTTAGGGTTCGCGAACTTCTACAGACAATTCATCCCCTCATTTGCAAGACTTGCCAAACCTCTGACGGACCTCCTAAAGACAGGGAGTCCGGCAACGAAGCCCCGCCCAGGACAACCCCTACAGTGGGACCTGACCTGCCAACGGGCATTCGAAGCACTAAAAGAGATGTTTGCAAAAGAACCTCTCTGAAAGCATCCTGACCCCGAACAGCCCTTCATCATCCAAGCAGATGCCAGCGATATGGCAGTAGGGGCCGTGCTGCTCCAAAAGAACGGCCAAGGGAGCCTACAACCTTGTGCCTACACCTCCCAAAAGCTAACCGACACAGAGAGGCGATGGGCGGTGTGGGAGAAGGAAGCGTTCGCGGTGAGATGGGCGCTGCTGACCTGGCGACACCTACTAGAGGGAGGCCAGAGACCGTTCGAAGTTTGGACTGATCACAAGAATCTGGAGGCCCTCAGAACCACACAGAAGTTGTCGCCCAGGCAAGTCTGCTGGGCGCAATACTTCAATCGTTTCAACTTCGAGCTCAAGCACATTCCAGGGGGGAAGAACTTTCTGGCCGATGCCCTCTCCCTGATGCCCCAATACAACAGTGAGCGAGAGCAGGTAGTGAACGCCATCATCCCCTCTACCCAAGTAGTAGGTCAAGTGGTCACCAGACGGCAATGTTGCAACCAGCAGGGCCAACTTGCAAGTGACTTAACGACAAGACTCAAAACTGAAACATCGGCGGACCCCTTGTTTCAAGACAATCAACATCTCTTGCCAAAAAGGGATGACCTAGCATGGAAGGGGACAAAACTCTATGTCCCACAGACCCTACGCACCCTGATCCTCAAGAGGAGCCACGACGTTAAACCAGCAGGACATTTCGGCTTCCTAAAGACTCTGCACTTAGTACGAAGACAGTTCTGGTGGCCCCACATGAGAAAGGACGTAGACAGTTATGTAAAGAGTTGTACCATTTGTGCCACGATGAAGGGATGACCAGGGTGCCCTCCCGGACTGTTGCAACCGGTAGATGAACCGACAAGACCATGGGAGGAGATTGCTTTGGACTTCATAGTAGAACTACTGAGGAGTAGTGGAAATACAGTGATCTGGACTGTAATAGACTTATTCTCCAAGCAGGCACACTTCATTCCTTGCAGCGGGCTGCCCTCAGCCCGCCAATTATCCAAACTGTTCCTGAAACACATCTACCGCCTGCATGGAGTCCCCAGAAGAACCATCTCCAACCGAGGGGTCCAGTTCACCGCAAAATTCTGGAGGGAGTTCCTACGATCCATAGGTTCATCCCAAGGCCTCAGCTCAGTGTTTCACCAATGGGGGCGGGGGGCGGGGCAGAGAGACTGAATGCCATGATAGAGCAATACTTAAGGTGCTACGTCGATTACCAACAGTCCAATTGGGCAGACCTCCTATCTTTTGCGGAGGTCACGTATAATAATGCTGTCCACAGTAGCACGGGATTAACCCCCTATAAAATAGTGAGTGGTATTGTCAGGTATGCTTCCTTCAAAATCCAGGAAAGAAAGAGCCAGACTC
>WNWU01012192.1:101054-117094 GCA_012654045.1 Ptyas mucosa
CCCCTCCCCCTTTCTATGGCAGCCAAGCAGAAAGGCGGAGGCTGACAGGTATGGACTTCGTCCCCATGCCAGAGTACCCGAGGGAGCCCCCTTCCTCAGTCAGTTTGAATGACTGGATGGCAATGTTGAGAGAAACCTGGGAGAACGTAAAGAGGGCGTTGGCCAAGGCGGCACAGTCCTATAAGAAGCAAGCAGACAAGCACCGAGCTCCCCAAAGACCATTTCGAATGGGAGAGAAGGTCTACCTCTCCACCAAGTATCTGAGACTTAGACTCCCGAGCAGGAAATTGGGCCCGAAATTTATAGGACCGTTCCCTATAGTAAAAGTAATCAACCCGGTCACAGTACAACTGCAGTTGCCCCGGCTGCTAGGGAAGATACACCCCATTTTCCACAGCAGTGACAATCCCCTCCTTTGCCAGTTGAGCGAACATCAGGTACATCATCAAATAAGGCACATCTTATTATGCAGATACTCGTGTTGAGCTGCTGGGAGCGGTTTGTTGAGGATGTCTGCAATTTGATCATGTGTAGAAACATATTGCATTTTAACAAAACCTTGTTTCACCAATTGTTTTATGTTCTGATAATGGATGTCAATGTGTCTGGACCTAGAACCTGTGAAATGTGATTCAGAAATATAAACCACCGATTCATTGTCTTCCATCACGGTGATTGGTCGGATCGGACGTGTCCAGATATCTGTGACCAAAGCATCAAACCAAGTTAGAGAATTACATGCATCTGAAACACAAGCATATTCAGCTTCAGTAGATGAACAAGAAACAAAATTCTATTTACGCACTTGCCAGTAAACAGGACATCCATTTAAGAACATCATATAACCTGAAGTACTTTTACGTGATTTCTTATCACTCGCCCAATCAGAATCTGCATAACAACATAACTCTGCATAATCAGTATGTGTTGGTTCTAACAATAACTTCATGTGTTTAGTGTGTTTTAGGTATTTCATTAATTTCTTAACGCATGTCCAATGAAACTGTTTTGCCTTACCTATGTGTCGAGGCAAAAGATTAACACTAAGTGCAATGTCGGGTCTGGTCCAACTACTAATGTACAACAGTGACCCAATGACTGAACGATAAACTGTTTGATCCTCGAACTCAGGACTTGGTCCTTGTGTCAAGTTGTGAAAATCTGTTTGCATGGATGTCTTTGTTGTGTTAGCATCCTTCATGTTGCAATGATGCAAAATTTGTTCAATTTTATCTTCTTGTGAAAGACTTCTGTGTTTTGTCAATCTGAACACCTAAATAAGTGCTAACATGACCTAAAGATTTCAATGTGAAGTATCTCTGCAAAGCTTTGGCAAAACTTTCACTCATCTTCTTATTTGGACCAATATAAACAATGTCATCAACGTAAACAAGAACTATTTCATATGCATTGTTAGATCTTTTTGTGAACACGCACTCATCAGTTTCGGACTTAATAAAGCCCATTGAATTTAGTTTGTCAGTAAGACATAAATACCACATTAAACCAGACTGTTTCAGACCATAAAGACTTTTTTGTAGAAACCAGGTATCCCCTTCTCGCTGTCGGAACCCTGGAGGACCTCTTACGTAGATCTCTTCATCTAGGTCAGCATGTAGATAAGCCGTGTCAACATCGAACTGGAAAACTTCTAAACCAAGGATAGTTGCAGTTGCTAAAGCAATTTTTACGCTCTCAGTTCTGACTGTCGGTGAGTAGGTATTTGTGTAGTCCTCAGGATAACGTTGAGCGAAACCCTGAGCTACAAGTCTGGCCTTGTACAATGACTCACCGTTTGGCTTCTTTTTGATTCTGTAGACCCATCGAGTGCCAATGACCCTTTTGTTTGTTGGAGGTTTTGCAGGTGTAAATACCTTAAGTTTCTTTAGACTGTCCATTTCAACCTGCATTGCATCATACCACTTCTCTTGCTCTGAATCAGGAAGATGCTTGATTTGTGTGAACGTATCAGGTGGAAGTGTAACATTGCAAATCAAAGGCAAGGGTGCTTTTGTCAGTTGCCAAGAAAATCGTTGTGGAAGGATTCCTTTTGTGACCCTCTTGGAACGTCTCGGAACAACAGTCCATTCTTCTGCTTCGTCCTCGTCCTCACATTTGTCGCTAGCATCAGCATCCGCAGCTTGCAAAGCCGGAACATCAGGTTGAGAAGAACTAGTGGATGGAACATTTGCCTGTGAATCTTGGTCATCAGGCTGCGTGGCATCACCAACATCATCTCTAGGAAAATAAACTCCAGGATCATTGGAATGAATCCTGGACCAGTCAACATCTTCCTCAAAATTAGCAGATTGGGAAATCACAATTACATGTCTGGAGTCAATAAATTTGCTCCATTTTGAGTTATCATCAATACCCATAAATCTTAGTCTCTTTGCTACTGGACCTCCTTTTCTTCTTTGAGCTAAGGGAATGTTCACCATAGCGTATGAACCAAAAATATGGAGGTTTTTGAGATCTGGCTTGTAACCATACATCATGAAGAAAGGAGTCTGATTTATTACACTGCTCCAAGTACGGTTGACAATGTAATTTGCATATTTGATAGCTTCACCCCAGTATGGCATACTAAGGTTGGCGTCTTCTAGGAGACAATGCATCAGGGTTTGCAGGACCCCTTGTTGTCGTTCTATGACTCCGTTACGAGGCAGTGTGTAAGGAGCTGAAGTCTGGTGAATAATTCCATTCTTACATATCCAATCCTGGAAACACTAAGACATGAATTCAGCACCACGATCACTCTGGATTCTGGCAATGCGAACTTGGTGTTGGGTAGAAACAAGGGCTGCAAAGTCTTTAAAGATCTGAAAGGTCTCAGATTTTTCTTTCATAGGATATACGTATCCATATCTAGAGTAGTTATCAACAATTGTTAGAAAATATTTCCTACCACCAAGCGTTGGCGGAAATGGACCAACTATGTCAGTGTGTACCAAATCAAAAATGTGTGTTGACAGGCGTGTAGCGTGTTTGGGAATGGCTGCTGCTTTGGATTTGGCTTTCTTGCAGACAGCACAATCCCAAAACACCTTACACCCCTTTAGATCCAAACCTTTTGCGAACTCCGGCATTTTCCTAAGAACACGGAAACTGGCATGCCCCAATCTTCTATGCCACTTGTGGATACACCTGTAATGCAAAGGTTTACCAGTTAGTGAATTTTCAACATTGACAGTTTTATGAGGAACCTCAGGCTTGCTCTGAGCAAACTGTTTTCTAATTTTCTTTTTGTTGGCTTTAGGAGCCTTTGGAGTAGTAACAGAATCTCTCTCTGGGCCTGCGCTCTCCTTCTTTGGAGTTTGTATACTTGCCTGTGCTTGTGATTTAGGCTTTGGCTTTAAGTAATAAACACCACCAATCAACATGGTTTCAGCAACAATATCTCCATTTTTAACTATGTAACTTGCTTTCTCAAGGTGGTGAACCTGGAACTTTAAAACCCTAGACAAGTGATCCTGACTAAGCAAACTGCTATTTGCTGTTGGTATGTAATAAACATCAGGGATGAATGTATCGAGCTCTTCAACATAAACAGTTCCTTTTCCTTTGACCTGACAAGGATGATTGGAAAAAGAATAAAGTTCACGTAGTTCAGGTTCAGGCTCGTGCATCTCTGTAAAAAGTTCCTTTCTGTAGGTTACATGCAATGCTGCACCACTGTCCAAAGTCCACAAAAGCCGTCTATCATACTCTGGATGAGGTTGTGGATCATTGGTTAAAGCCAATGTAGCAAGTGGAGCTTGTGGATCACGCCGGGGACCACGACGATTTTGTCTTCTGCCTCTGCCTCTGCCTCTGGAGTCTGTTCCTCTGGGCTGGTATGAGACGGAAGCTGGAGCTCGTTGGGGACAATCTGGGGTGGCATGTCCCACACGATTGCAGATGTTGCATCTTGGCATCCTTGGAACGAAGGCTGTTCCTTGGAAGTGACGCCTCGCTGGAGCTCTTGCTGTGGGTGGTCCTCTCAAATGTGGCGTGGCTAACATGAATGCCTCTTCTTCAATTAAAAGTCTACATACATTGTCCACTGTGCGTTGAGCAATAGGGACTTGGTTAATTTTTGTAACGGAATCTTTCCATTCATAGTTCAATGAGTTAATGATAATGCTGATCATTTGAATATCATCAATATTATGACCTCTTTCTCTCAATTCTGTTCTGATTCCTTTCAGTTTGGTCAAATGTCCTCCAATTTGATCACCAGGTTTCAATCTCGAACCGTGGAGCTCAGACATGAGCAAACATGAAGATTCAATTGAAACGGGCCTGTAGCAATTTTCCAATTGGGCCCAAATTTGTTGGGTTGTTGTATTAGGTGGAAAAGTGACCTGCAGTTCAGTATCCATGGACATCAATAATGTTGTGCGAGCTCTAATCTCTAAGTCTCTTATTGCAGGAGTCCATGGCTGAGCAGGAGGATTAAAAATCATACAGTGAGTGCCTTCTCTGAGAAGTAATAGTGTAATCTCACTGACCCAGGCCTTATAATTCTGTCCTGACATTTTTAATTTGGACTCACCAGCTAGTGGAGCAACAGAAAATGCCTGGTGAGGAACATGCATTTGATATGCTGGCTGTGCTGGTGGAGGTGGACCCAAAAATGGTCTTGGTTGTGCCATTGGAGGTGGACCAGGAGCTGGTCCTGGTTGCATGGCTGGAGGCACATATGCAGGCACTTGAAAATGTGGCTGCTGTGTTGGGATCTGCTGTATTCCAGCTGTCATTTGTGCTTGAGCTTGCCTTTGCTGCATTAAGCGTTGTTGTGTTCCATCTAAAAAGACACCAGCACCACCAGGGGGTGCTGAAGGTTGGGCCTGTGGAGACACTTGTTGCATTGCAGTCTGAATATCTGAACGAGTTAAGGACATGTTTGCTAAAGTCTGCTGCAATAGTTCAAAATGTCCATGTAAACTACGTTGCCTTTCAGCTTCCTCTAGTAAATTACTTTCGCCAGCAGATGGTGCTGTACCTATAGTTTTGGGCAGCTCAGTTTGCGTGGCACTTGAAATTTGATCAAGGAGGATTTCATGTGACGTGTGCACTGTTCTCTGTTTTGATTGGCCTGACACAAAATCCACCAGGGGGTGTGTCTCTGGCTCTGCAGAAGAAGCCAAAATGGTGCTTTTAGAGATTTTTGAGTCACGAGGCTCTCTCTTATCTTGCTCAAGCATAAACAAGTCCATTTTTGCCTGGGATAGCTCACGTTCATAAAACTTTATATGGTCACTATAAAACTTTATAGCTTTCTCACGCTGAGTAAGTTTGGGGCTTTGAGGAGAATAATGAATTATTTCTCTCTCTGCGTGGGAGGAAAAATGCTCAGCAGTTTGTGAAAGCTTTGGCCTTGCACCAAGCATTTCAAATCTTTGGGCTTCTGCAGGAATTGTGTGGGAGCATACATATTCAGAAGAAAAGGCTACTGACCTCAGTCGTAGTTCATTGTCTTCAAAAGCAGCTTTACTATCTTCCTGATGCCTCTCCAAAAGCATTTTTTCAGTTTCCTCTCCTGTGGTTCCTTCCAGGCATGTGGCTGAAGCAAGTGGCGTTTGAAGGATGGAAAACATATTTGTGGTTCTTTCCACTGCTTCATCAGAGATATCTATGTTTTTAGCTTTGTATCTGTTTTTCTTTTTCTTTGGCATATTTGCGATAATTAATTAGTGTTCCTCAGTTGCAAAATAATTATCTAGCTAAATTAGCCTAGAGGTCTTATCAAGGTAACAAGCAAGGAAAAAGCCATAATTTGAACCATCCGACTGCTACCAGGTGTCAGGGCGTTGATTGATCCCATCGTGGCTCTGGGATAATCACACCTCAGATTAGAGGTTGGACCGTTGGCTCTCCTTGCAAGCATACTCTGAGAAAACAAACCCGAAGAAGTATTTTCTAAGAAAACTCATTTTATTGTAAAAGTAAAATAAAAATAACTCTTGCTAACTAATTAGTTACATCTTGGCAAGCGTTCCTGCTGGACCTCTCGGCAAGAGAACAAAGAAGTTAAGATGAAGGCAAGAAAGGAATGTGGAGGATGCGCAGTTAGATACTGATAAGAACTTCTGAGCATCTACGGCAAGTCTATTAGTCCAGAAATGAGAGCTCAGCTGGTAAATACAAGAACGCAGTGACAGGGGGGGACACACTCTCGGGCGGGATAACAGGTATTACCTTGTTGTTTTCCCCTAGGGAAAAGGGGAAGGGGGAGGGGCCGGATGTCAGCACCCAAGTTTCATTCATCCTAGTGCTGACATGAAGGAAATAGAGTGAGAAGAAGCAGGTTGACCTTTCACACAGTTGCTGCCTGGCAGAGATATCACCTAGGAGATGGGTTGGGAGGGGGACATTCCTGTGAGGTGACATAGTAAGAGTGACTTGGAAGATGGCTAATAGGATGCTGGGTAACGAGGGATGGAAAGGGAAGGGTTTGGGGGTTAGCAGGTCAGTACTGGCACCGATGGAGTCGGGGCCAGACATGTTCGTTCTAAATAAATGAAAGATTTCATCAAAGACTATTTGTTTGGAAAATGTAATTTATTTAAGACAACGTCGGAACCTGACACCTGAATAATGAGGTTTTACTACCTAAAATAATGATAAACAAGGCAGAGTTCAGCTAATTGTTCTAAGAAAAAAGTGATAAATTTCCCTCCCTTCCTCCCTCTCTCTCTCTCTTTCTTTCTCTCTCTCTCTCTCTGTCTCAGCGGCCCGAGCTCCGGACCTAAGCCAGTATGCAAACACCACACGCTTGTAGGCTAACTGGCTTTATTCAGCCGGACTCTGGCACACGTTGAGTTCTAGGAGCAGCAAAATAGCAGTCTGTAAAAATGCAAAGTCAGTGCTGGGAGCGTCTGCCTCCCAGCACGCTTTATCAAGGCGAGCCACACCCTCTCTCCCCTGGCTGGCCTCACCCTGTCAGTCATGCATTAGCCTGGCTGGCGGGGCTCTGCCTGGCCATTCCTTGACCCGGAACAGCTGATTGTGGGACCGGAACAGCTGGTCGTCACTTGGAGCTTTTGATCCCTGCCGGCAGTTTTCCTCTTGTCGCCATGCCTCCCCGCTTTGCAGCTGAGTCCCGTCGCTGCCTCTGTGGCTGCTGCATCATTCCCTACAACCCCCATCACTGGTGCTCCATTGCTGCCGTCGCTACGGTTCCGACACCACCCTTCACCCTGTCCCGCCCCGTCATGGCAAACCCTAGATGTCAGGGTTTGACAGGTGGCTCCCTTCACCAGGACCACACCTGGAAGACAGCAAGCAGTCAGTGAGTTATCACATTATCGCATTTGATCTTCCCCACCCCCACCCGGTTTGTGGGGATGCTTCTTATGGAACTTGGTAATCAGCCTGTCTGCCTGCATATCCCTACTTGCCACCCATGAGGCCTCTGTGAGGGGATAGCCCTTCCACCGAACCAGATACTGCAACCCACCCCGATGTAGTCAGGAATCCAACACCTTGTCTATCTTGTAATGGGTCTTCCCCCCCTCCACTGGTTCACGTAGTGCAACCACTGGTGGCTGAGTGTGGGGTTCCCTTACCGGCTTCAGCAAACTGCTGTGAAATATTAGGTGCACTTTACCCAGCAACTGGGGTAACTTGAGCTCCACCATTACAGGATTAATGACCCATACAATGGGGAACGGGCCCAGGAACTTCGGGCCCAGTTTTTGGACAGGGGACCTTTAGTTTTAAATACTTGGTCAACAGATACACCTTCTCCCCCACCTGGAACAGCTTCTGTGGAACACATTTTTTATCTGCCTGCACCTTCTGGGTCTCTGTGGCTTTCTACAGTGCCATTTTTACTGCTCCCCACACCCCTGGCAGGGTGTCTACCCATTCTTGTGGCCTGATAGGATTGGGGTTTCTTGAGGATATTCCGGTATGGGAAAGAAATGTCGTCCGTGCACGACCCGGAAGAGGGTAAACCCTGTACTGCTATGGACCGCATTATTGTATGCCACCTCCCCAAATGCTAGAAGATCCACCCAGTTAGATTGTTGGTAGGTGACATAGCACCTAAGGTATCAGTCAACTCGCAAAGCATCCCTGACCTGCTCTTGAGTTGCCATAGGCAAGGGGGATGGGAAACCAATGAAGCAGACAGCAGCCAAAGACAGGAGTGCATTCCAGACATATCTTTCTCAAGCGTGTATCTGTTGTGGTCCGCCAGCAGCCTGTGGAGCTGGCAGCGGAGTCGGACAGCGATGAGGCTGAGGAAGAACATGGGCCAGTCCTGGAGG
This sequence comes from Ptyas mucosa, assembly GCA_012654045.1. Classification (NCBI taxonomy): domain Eukaryota; kingdom Metazoa; phylum Chordata; class Lepidosauria; order Squamata; family Colubridae; genus Ptyas; species Ptyas mucosa. Next base: position 109,313 of record WNWU01012192.1, read on the forward strand.
CTGGGGAAGGCCCGATGAGGGCTCTGTGTCAGAGGCATAGATGGGGCCAGGGCCATCGGGGAGTGAGGTGCAGACTCCAGAGCCTCCAGAGACTGATAGGAGTGAGGCAGAGGAACAGGAGGAGCCTGTTCCTAATGCACACATGAGAAGAGCTGCCAGAAGGCAAGAGCAGCTCAAGCAAAGAGAACAAGTTGGGAGTAGGGCCAAGAGATGATTGGCCCCTCCCATAAGGCTTAAAACAGACCAGCAATGGCATTTGGGCTTTGCCGGAAAACAATGTTGGTAGCTTCGTCTTCTTCTTTGTCTACGTCTTGTATTTATTTTGGTATCTGAGAGAAAATTGAATTATTCCTGTAAAAAAATATAACCTAAGTAACTCCATATTTAGCCTTCATATAACCTGAGTTAGCCCCTCCAACATTAATCAGAATAGGACATGAGTAAGCACATTATTTTGAGTAGGATATGGGAACTGTGATGCCTGTTTTGAGGAAATAGATGTTTTGGTACATTCCAAGTTGGGTCAGGCTGACCCAGGCTCCATTGAAAAAGGAGGAAGAGACTAAGTGACCAATTAATAAGAACAATAAAAACAATTATGAATACATATTTAGAGGGTATTTTTGAAGGGTAATTTTGGAGGGGAACTCCAGGGCGGAACATGTGAACGAAAGCCAAACTGTTATATAAGACCTAAAAACAATATCTAATGGGGGCGTTTGAATTGTATTGAGTGTCTAAAACTGTATTTAAACCATGTAATTGAAGTGACAAGACATTCTCTCTCTTTCATGGGAGAACCCTTTTGCAAAAGCTTATATTATATATATATATAATAAATCTGCTTTTTACTTGTTCATGGTCTCTGTTTCACTTTTTATGAGGTTTGCTGTTTTTATAAATCTCACAATATCTATGACTTCTGAACGTTTGCCAAGAAAGGCCTTTGGCAGTTTGTCTAATTGGACTAAGGTTTGCGATAGGACTGAGGAATTTGTGTTGGGAGGAATTTGTAAATCCATTTAGTTGAATGACGCTGGGAATGAAGTAATTCTCAGCTGTTCGAATAACGTTGGTTTGTTTTTTCACTGACTGATTTTCCTACTACTTACTTGGGCCTGGGTCACAACAGTATCCCAGGGTTACTGGCAGCGGCTGGAGGGGAGTGATCTCTACAACCCGCAAAATTGCTCTGTTGGCAAATGTGATTGATGACACACCCTGGGGGGAGGGGAGAAACTGGTTCATCATTGGGGCCATAAATTACATGGGGTCAGAGCTGGCTTCATTTGGGAACGTGCCGACATGAAGCTCCTAATAAATAACTGGATTTCTTTTGAAGCTTGGCTCGAGGCTCATGATTTAATTAGGGCATCCGTCGGAACCCTGAGAGCAAGCCAGCTCTCTAAAAACTAATCACAATTACCGGGACACCTGGGCCCCGAACTCTCCAGTCACTCCCCGACATCTGGGGTACGTGGAGAGAAACTCAGGTGACCATGGCAGAGGGCAGACTATCCAAAGAGAGCCTGTTCCAGGAGACCCAGAGAGAAGCAGAACTTGTCTCCAACCAGGGACTTCTAAGACCCAGAAACCTAATCGCAACTGGAGTGCAGCCCTCCTTCACCATCAAAGCCAAGATGCTCGCCCCAGCGACCAAAGCAAAAAAGGATGAGTATTGGTGAAAAAGAATCCCTAAAACAGCTGAGGTCGAGTTCCCTCACCCTAATGCCCAGAAGGGGGGAAATTTGATGGGGATTCAGATCAGCTGGCTCTATTCCTTGACTCGGCTGAGATCCACCTAGAGTGCTATGGACACCTCTACCCATCCCACAGAGTCATGGTGAATACCATTGCCAAGGGGCTAGAGGGAGAAGCAAGAGAATGGCGAACAGCCCTCCACAAGAGAAGAGCCCCCCAACTACAAGATGTAGACAACTTCCTATGACAGCTAGAGGCCAGATTTGAGGAGGTGGAGGAGGATCCATACGTGGAAGATGAGCTCAGAAACCTAAAGCAGAGGGGGCGACCCATTAAGGAACACATCCGTGAGTTCAGGACAGTCATGGGGAAGCTAGCCCCTTTGCCGGAGCAGCTGTTAGTTCATTTTTTCAGAACAAGCCTGGACAAGCAAATTGCCCAGGTAACGGCCTATCAGGACGTCCCGAACCGACTCTGAGTGGTTCCGAGTAGCCATAAAAGTCGACGGTGGATTGCGCGCCAATGACATGAGAAAGCAACTGGACACCAAAGAGAGAGGTCAACCAGACCAGAGACCACCCAGCTGACAGGGAGCCGCAGCACCACAGCCAGCCCCAAAACTCTTCTATGAAGTCTGCTGAAATGCTACAGATGTGGGGGGGATAGGCCACATGGCATCAGCATGCACAACCCCAGCCCTGAAACCAAAACCAGAGACACCACCCAGGGCACGACTGGAATGAGGCCCCAGGCATGCCACCAACACATTCCGAAAAGCCCTCCAGGCTACAGAGGTCCCTCCCCACCCAGCCAAAGGGGGGGGAGGAATTCCAGCCAACTATGACCAGACACCAGATTCCTACGACAGCGAGGATGAGGGCAAAAGTGACCCAATGGTGAGTGAACCGGTCCACCCTTTCGTTTTCCCAATATGCCTCACAGCCCCAAAAACAGAAACCCAGGGGACTTTTCAAGCCCTAATAGACTCAGGCTGCACTAGATGCTTGATCAACCTAACCATGGTCCTGAAACTGGGGATTAGAGCAAAAAGACTGGCCCACCTGATCAGATTCAAACAGGTCAATGGATCCCTATTGGGGGGAGCCTATGCCACCCACCTGACTGAACCAGTGAAGCTAGAGCAAGCGAATCACTGGGAAGCAATTTGATTCATAATAGCCCCCAAAATGACAGACACAATCATACGGGACTCTCCTGGCTAGACAAGTGGGGCCCAACCATCTGGTGGCAAGGCTGAGGATAGCAAGGGGACCCCATCCCCCTCCACACCAGCAAATAGAAGCACAGCCCATGCAGGTAACCCTCCCAAAGAGCACACCAGAACAACTGGCAGCCACATCTGACAAAACCCCAGAGTCTGAACAGATCCCGAATATCAGGACCTTGTGAAAGTATTCAGCGAGGCCGAGTATGACGTCCTACCTCCCCACCATGAGACACACTGTGCCACTGAAATCATCCCCAGGGCAAAACTACCCAAATCCAAACTGTATGCTATGACGACCCGGGAAATGCAAGAAATGTGTAAATACATAGACAAAAACCTCGAGCCAGCCAAGCCATGGGTCGCAGCTCCAGTCCTATTCAAAGAAAAAAAAGATGGAACTATGAGATTGTGCATAGATTTTAGAGCAATAAACTGCGTGTTTGTACACAACCTATACACCCTCCCTCTCATGAAGGACTTGCTATCTCACCTAGCCAAGGGAAACGTTTTTACCAAATTAGACCTCAAAGAAGCATACTACTGAGTACGCATCAGGGAGGGAGACGAGTGGAAAACAGTGTTCAACTGCCCCTAGGGAGCTTCCAATTCAAAGTGATGCCTTTTGGACTGCAGGGGGCCCCCAGCGGTGTTCATGCAGTTAATAAACGAGGTGCTGCACGAGCACCTCTATAAGGGGATGTCCTCATCTTCACTGAGACCATGAACGACCACATACCCCTAGTCTGCCAGGTACTGGAAACACTTCTGGCAGCCAACCTGTATGTCAAGCTATCAAAATACGAATTTCACCACGCACGGCTAGACCACCTGGGCTACCGAGTGTCAAATGAGGGCATAGAGATGGACCCAGCCAAAGTACAAGCCGTCCTAGGCTGGCAACTCCCTCGCACCCGCAGACAGCTACAAAGCTTCCTAGGGTTTGCAAATTTCTACAGGCAATTCATTCCCTCCTTCGCGAAGATCGCCAAACCCATGACAGACCTGCTAAAGACAGGGGGCCCAGGGATGAAACTCCACCCGGGACAACCCCTACAGTGGGACTTAACCTGCCAAAAAGGCATTTGAAACACTGAAAGAACTGTTTGCAAAGGAACCGGTGCTGAAGCATCCTGACCCTGAACAACCCTTCATTAGCCAAGCAGACGCCAGTGAGGTGGCAGTGGTAGCAGTGCTACTCCAAAAAAATAGCCAAGGAAACCTACAGCCCTGTGCCTACACCTCCTGCAAGCTCATGAACACAGAGAGGCGATGGGCCACATGAGAAAAAGAAGCTTTCACGGTGAGATGGGCACTGCTAACCTGGCGCCACCTGCTGGAAGGGGGGCAGAGACCGTTTGAAGTCTGGACTGACCACAAAAATCTGGAGGCCCTTAGGACCCTGTGAAAACTATTGCCCAAACAAGTCCACTGGGCTCAATATTTCAACTGGTTCAACTTTGTGCTAAAGCACATCCCAGAGGGGAGGAACTTTCTAGCTGATGCTCTCTCCCGCATGCCCCAGTACAAATGTGAACGGGAGGAGGTAGTAGATGCCATCGTCCCCACTACCCAAATAGCCGCCCAAGTGACCACCAGATGACAATGCCACTACCAGCAAGACCAACCCGCAAGTAATCTAACAATGAAACTCAAAACCGAGCTGCTAGCAGACAGCATCGTTCCACTATGGCATTAGTCCTCTCTACTGCCCCGTTAGTACTTGGGTGGAATGCCAAGCTTAACCCCTGGGATGACCCTAGCATCCTGATGAATTCTTGCCAGAACTTGACCATGAACTAGACTCCCCGATCTGAAATGATTCTCCGTGGCACACCGTGGAGGTGATAGATATGTAACAGAAACAGTTTAGCCAGCTTCCGTGCTGATGGTAAGCCAGGGCAGGGTACAAAGTGGGCCTGTTTTGAAAATAAATCGATGACCATCCATATGACGGTCTGGCCGTTGCTCTCTGGTAACTCCACAATGAAGTCCATGGCTATCTCCTCCCACAGCCAGGTGGGGTTGGCCACGGACTGTAAGAGGCCAGGGGGCTTCCCTATATCAGGTTTTGGGGTCGCACAGATTGGGCAGTATTTTACGTAGTCTTCTATGTCATGTGGCATTCTGGGCCACCAGAATTGTCTTTTGGCTAAATGCAGAGTTTTTAGGAATCCGAAATGTCCAGCCTGTTTTACGTCATGGCACCTCCATAATACTTGTGGCCTCAGGGAGCTGGGTACATACAATTTACTACCTTTCCATGCCACCCCGTCCCAGGAACCAAGGGTTTGTTATGAGTTTGGTTTGCAAGCAACGGGTCAATTTGTCTGCACTTACAACTGGTCGCCAGATGGAAAGCCGTGCAGCTTGTTGCGGTGCGGGGGGAATGATGGCATGTACCACTTCCTCCCTGCGACTGTTGTATTGCGGCATCCTAGACAACGCGTAAGCCAGGAAGTTCCTTCTGCCAGAGATTTACTTCAAAGTAAACCAAAAACGTTGGAAGTACTGCGCCCTCCACGCCTGTTTGGGCAACAAACACCATGGGGCTTGGAGTGCTTCGAGGTTTTTAGGGTCTGTCCACACCTCGAATGGTACTTTACTACTCTCCAGGGGATGTTGCCATGTCATGAAGGCCTACTGGACAGCGAAAGCCTCCTTTTCCGAGATAGCCCACCTCCGTTCGGTTTCAATGAGTTTGTGGGAGGTGTATGCACACGGCTGTAATGCACCCTGTTCACCCACCTGGAGAAGTACAGCAGCTACTACTACATCGCTGGCGCCCGCTTCGACTACAAAGGCCTGTTCAAGATCCAGATGTTTCAGTACCAGCTCCTTGGCAAACAAGGCCTTCAGGGCTTCAAATGCCTGCTGGCATTCCACTGTCCAGTAAAGCGGTTGACCTAGTCAGGGTTTTGTCTCTGTGTGCTTTGTCTTCAGGAGGTCTGTTAAAGGCAGGGCCACCTTAGTGAATGAGGGGATGAATTGTCTATAAAAATTTGCAAACCCCAGGAAACTCTGCAACTGTTTGCACGTCGTTGGTGCCTGCCAGCCCAGAACTGCCTGGACTTTGGTTGGATCCATCTCCACGCCGGTGCTGGATACATGGTACCTCAGATAACCCAATCGGGTTTGGTGGAAATCGCACTTCGACAACTTAACATATAGGTTGGCGGCCAACAGCTTCTTCAATACCTGCCGAACCAGCTGAGGATGTCATCAAAATACATGAGCACCCCTTGATACAAGTGCTAGTGTAACACCTCATCGATCAGCTGCATAAATACAGCTGGAGCCCCCTGCATGCCAAAAGGCATAACCCGGAATTGGAAACTTCCCAAGGGACAGGTGAAAGCGGTCTTTCACTCATCTCCCTCCTTGATTCTTACCCGGTAGTATGCCTCTTGCAGATCCAATTTCGTGATCCTCCCTTTAGCCAGGTGGGACAGAATGTCTTTCATAAGGGGTAGAGGGTACATCTTCTCCATGCACACTGCGTTGATGCCCCTGAAGTCCACACATAAGCACATTTTTCCATCCTTCTCTTTAAAGTGGATGGGGGCCGCAATCCATGAGCGAGCGGGTTGAATGAAACCCCGGGATAAGTTCTTATCAATGTACTTCCGCACCTCTTCCATCTCTTTCAGTGTCACTGAGTACATTTTGGGCTTCAGCAGCTTTGCCCTGGGGAGGATCTCAATAGCACAGTCGGTTGGGTGATGTGGGGGCAGCATGTTGCTCTCCTTCTTGCTAGATATCTCCACCAAGTCCTCGTAGACCTGCGGAAAGGAGGCTTGGGGTGGGATTTGGACTGAAGGGGATCGATTCCACACACCCCCAGCCTTCTCGTGTGGGGGAGGCCTAGAGCCTGTTCCTATCCTCAGCTTCCAGTAACCACCTTCCCACCATATAGTAGGACCCCACTTGTTCAACCAGGTTAACCCCAGGATTACAGATTCTGTCATTGTGGGCAGCACAATGAACTGTATCATCTCCCAATGCTGGGCCATGTCCAACCTCACCAGCTCGGTGACATGGGTGGCCAATGCCTTGACCTGTATCCCCAAGCCTGTAGCCACCGCTTGGCTAATCAGGCACCAGGTACACCCTGAATCAATTAGTGCCTTATACCTACCCCCTTTACCTGACTGGGGCCCTGTTATGGTCACCAGGGGTGACGAAGGGCTGCACGGGTTCGCTCACCATCGGGTCCCCATCCCTGTTATCGTCGCTGTCATAGAAGGCTTGGTGGTACTCATCTGCCGCTGTTCCATTCCCCTCCCTGGTTGGAGATGGTGGCACCTCCACTGCTTGGGCTGCCACCCTGGAATTCTTGGGTGTCTTCAGGGGGGTCTTCTTCACCTGGCTCAGCCAAGGAGGACCTGCTTTGGCCTGTGGGGTAGAGGCAAGGCATTTGGCCATGTGATGGCCTGGCTGGCTGCACCAGAAACATTTCATTGGTGGTCGGGTGATCCCCTCTTGGGACCCTGCCATCGGAATGGGAGCCGCTCTACTGGTGATGGGAGGTCACTCCCTGACCCTCTGTGGTCCAGCACTGAACTCCCCCATGGTCCATGGTCCAACACCGAACTCCCCCTTGGGCTGACACTCCGGCAGTTCAACCTCTAGTTCCACAACTGCCTGGTACCACTCGCCCAGCCAGTGCGGTAGGCCCCGATAGGCGCATGCCTGGCGTAAAGTCTGATCCAGGCCCCCCCCTTTTTTTTATTAAAAAGTTTTACAAATTATACAAAACATTTTCTCCCCTCCCCATCCCCCTCCCCAACCCACCCAACCCATTCCCCCCCACTCCCCCACTCCTTCCCCACCTCCCCCCTCCCCTCCCCCTTCCC
>WNWU01012192.1:117494-135190 GCA_012654045.1 Ptyas mucosa
TAATTTTTTGGATCTGTATGATCCTGGCCCTCCTTTGGTATTAAAGATATAAAAGCTGTCTTCCAAGAGGGAGGGACCTCCCCTCCCTGTTGTACTTTATTAAATAATTCTTTCATTGGTTCAACCATCTCTTCATACAAATTTTTATAATAAACCGCCGTCAGGCCATCCGTCCCTGGAGCCTTACCCAACTTTAATTCTTTAATTGCAAACATGATTTCAGCTGATGTAATTAATTGAGTTAAGGTATCCCTTTGTTCTTGCGAAACTATCTTAATATTCTGTTTCTGAAGATATCTATCTATATCCTGAATTTTATCTGTCTTATATAGTCCTGAATAATATTCTATAAAAGATTTCTTAATCAATTCTTGCTGAAAGACCTCTTTACCATTATATTTTATTTTCTCAATTATTCTTTGGCTTTTTCTCTTTGTAAGTATATAAGCCAACCATCTTCCAGGTTTGTTAGCATTACAAAATGTATTATACTTTGCATACTGTAAATTGGTCGCAGTTTGGTCTGCTATCAACATTTTAAATTGTTCTTTCAGCAAGTTAATAACCTCTTTAACTTTATTATCCCTTGGGTTTTTTAACAAAAGTTGTTCTTTTTCCTTTATTTCCTCTTCTAACACCCTTCTTTTTTCCCCTTGCTTTTTCCTAAATTTATTATTCAAATATATCAGAACACCCCGCATATAAGCTTTACTTGCATCCCACACCATTTCCATTGGGGTACCCTTTTGCATATTCATAACAAAATACTCTTTCAAAAATTTCTTACACTCCTTAATATTTTCCCCATATCTAAATAAATTTTCATTTAGTCTCCAGGACCTTTTTGGTCCATTACCATAATCTATTTCAACCCATACAGGACTATGATCCGTCAATGTTCTTGGAAAGATCTTAGTTTTCTTCACCCTAGAGAAAAGATCATTGGATATTAAAATAAAATCTATCCTTGAAAAAGACTGATGTCTATCTGAGAAGAAGGTAAAGTCTTTATCTGTTGGATTTCTATCATGCCAAATATCTTTCAACTCCCATTCCTCCACCAATTCAAAAAAGGATCTTGGCAATTTGGCTCTTGTAGCAACACTTTGTTTCGGTCCAAACTTATCTTTTTTAGCATCTATAATTCCATTCCAATCTCCAAGCAGAATACATGTTTTATAATTCCAGTTAGTCATTTTTGAGTGTAGAAATCTGTAAAAGTTTTCCTGTTGCTGATTGGGTGCATAAACTCCAACTATTAAAGTTTTTTCACCTTTTATCAAAACTTCAACTGCCAGTAATCTACCTTGTTCATCTGCTTCGATTAATTTAGCAATTAAGTCCTTCTTCAGGTAGATAACTATGCCATTTTTTTTATCCGGTGCTGCTGCAACATAATGCACACCCAATCTTGTATTTGTTAAATATTTTTGATCTTGTATTCTGATATGAGTCTCTTGTAAGCATATTATATCATTCTTAAATTGTTTAAGATACGTAAATATCTTCCTCCTTTTCTGTGGGGAATTCAAACCATTCACATTCCAAGTTAGGAACCTAGTTCCCATGCTTAAATTTCTGAAGCCTCTGGAGCATTTGCTGGTTTTCCAACGCTAACCGACTTTTCGGTCTGGCTCCCCCCACTGCTTCTGTTTTGGCAGATTCTCAACTTGCAAACTGTAGTTGTTGAATTTTCAACTCCTCCTTACGTTTGGCTGTAGCCGTTCTGGTCATTCTTTGCTCCTTGGGTAATTCCTCACTCACATCTACCAGGACTTGAAGAAAATCTTCTTGACTTGCTGAAATTCCCCCCTGGGCAATAGATAACAATTCTTCCTGTGGTCTCTCTTCAACTGTTTGTTTTACTTTAATTTCAGGAGATTTTGGCCTTCCAGCCTTTAAAACATTCACATAGAAATCCTTTGCTTTAGCAATCGTATTAAGCCTGTATCTTTCTCCAGAAAAATTCACCACCAATCCAGCTGGAATATCCCATCTGTATTGTAACTGACGATTTTTCAACTCCTCCACCAGGAAAGAATATTCTCTTCTCGCTCTTAACATTTTTGGGGGAATTTCCTTCATTGTCATCACTTGTTGTCCTTCCACTTCTAACTTTTTTTTGTAGGTTGCTTGCAAAACATCATTACGCACATTTCTTGTAGTAAAATATATTACTATATCTCTGGGTAATTTTTTCTGCCTGGCCACCCAGGAGTTAACTCTGAAAATTTTATCAATTTGCCAAATCAATTCGCCCTTTGGTATCCCCATCAACTGTGCCAGTGGTTCTCCCATCCTTTCCCTCAGGTTTTCTTGTTTGTCTTCTTTCACCCCTCTGATTCTCACTGCATACTCCATTTCTCTATATTGTAGAAAAGTCACATCCATTTCTGATCTCTCAATTCTCTGCTGTGCCATATCAAGCTTGCTGCTCAAGATTTCAGTAGTTTCCTTAACCTCTTCTATCTTACAATCAAGATTTTCAGCTTGAGCAGCTAGCCCCTTAAATGCAAAAAGTATGTCTTCTCTGATATCAACATTTCGTGCTGCCAATTCTTCTGTAACTACTTGAATTTTAGTATCTATCACTGCAGTGAGATCTTCTGCTACAGTTTGAATTCTATTGTCAAGTACAGATGTAAGTTTATCCTCTGTGGCACTCAAAGCTCCTTGAATAACCTGTTGTATCATTTCAATAGTTAAAGTCTGTGTCTGTGTCTCCTGCACTTTGGATACATGTGCAGGAGAACCTCCAGCACTAGATGTAGCTTTTACTGGAACTGTTTTAACTGAGGGGGGTTTTGTAGCCATTTTGCTGGGAGTTTGTTTCCTTCCTCCTGCTTCTACTACTTTCTTTCTTTCCTTCTTCCCTTACTTGTCTTTAAGATTTAATTTTAATTAAAATTAGCAGCCAAAATAGTCCAAATCTTTTCTTTAAATTTCAACAAACAAATCTTGAAAAAGAAATCCTCCTTCTAATATTTCTTTAGCATAAAAGCCACAGAACAGTCATTTGAGGCTCTGCTGGTGCTCAGATAACTTTCACTTTTCACACCCACTCAAGCCTCAATCGCCATTTTGTTTCCTTTTAAGTTGTAACTTCCGAAAGAGGCAATCCACAATAAAAAAGAAGTTAAGTTAAATACTTGCAAATTTGAGTCCTCCTGGCTAATCCTGTCTGCATATGTTGTTCAAAAGTAAAGAAAAAAAATTTTTTTTCCCTTTTAGCAGATGCGGTTGTGGCTTGTGGCTCTGCAAAGGCAGAGTCGTTCCCGGTCCGGAGCAACTGGCTGGCTTTTGCGGAACTCAAACCTTCCACCCCCACAGAAATCCTTCTGGGGGGCTTTGGTGAGTTCTACGCCCACCAGCCGGCTCTTCACTCTCCCCTTTGCCCGGGGAGAGGTTTTTCAAACCTCCCGACGGCATTGGACTGCCGTTCGGGGGTTTAAACAGAAACTGCGGAGCAGACGCTCTCGTTAGGGCGCCATCCAGGCTCACGGAGCCCACCTTAAAATGATGGATCCGCAGGCACTCAGGCCAACCCCTCACCTTACTGGCGGCCCTGCGGAAGTCCCGGATGTATTCCCCTGCTAACCGGCCTCATTGTCGTAGCGCAAGAAGCTCCCCCTCCGCCTGGTGTACTCTGGTCACATCCTCAAACCGACTCCATAACACCTCCAGGAAGAATCCAATGTCCGCTAGTTCAACAACATGCTCATTATGGAGGGTCGCTACCCACTCAGCCACCTCTCCCCCCAGGACTGCTGTCACCACCACCACCATGGCCCACTGTGATGGGTAGAAGTGGCCATAGCGGTCTAGGTGGCTAATCACCTGGCTAAGAAAAAGAGCCAGGTACTCAGGATCCCCATCGACCATGGCTTTCAGGGTAGGGGGTTACTGTTCTGACCTAGGCTTCCTGAGAAAGCATAAATCACAATCTTAGTCCCAAAAAACCTCTTTTATTGAGACGGCTGTGAATTATGGTCATTCACAGCCTGTAATGATTCACAAACAGTCTGTGAAGATTCCAACAGATGTCTGCTTGAGTTGACACAGTCTTTCAGAGTAATGTTGATAAGTATCCACCTTTATCTCCCTTGAAATGCTGCCAGAGACCTAATTGTCAATTAGTTTTGCAAGGCCAAACAGAGCACAGAGTCAAACGGACTTCTCAGAGCTTGAATTGACTATATGAACTAATTGCTTCCTGCAAAGGCTCACGTCTGTTTGCTCCTCTTTTATGTCTTATGGGAGGGGCCAATCATCTCCAAGCCTTAATCCCGAGTCACCCTTTTTCTTCTTAATTGTTCTTGCCTTCTGGCAGCTCTGCGCATGCACACACTTGGAACAGGCTCACACTGTTCTTCTGCCTCACTGATATCAGAGTCTGGAGGCTTCGGAGGCAACACATAACTACTGTCAGCCCCAATGCATGTCCGTGTGTTGGGGCTGCCATTCCAGTGGGTGCAGAGCTTCTGGCAAAGCGGCGGCTCCCATGGCACCCTGGCTCTTCACCTTACCTCCTGGCCACCAAGCAACATGAAGATCCCTCCTTGCCTGCCTCTTTGTCGTCTCCCGGCCTGGCAGCAAGCTTTCTGAATGGACTGGACAGCAAGTGCAGCTGACTGAGCAGCTGTTGGGGGAGGCTGAGAGACTCAGGGTCACAGAGAGGTTTGGAAACAGCTGTAATGATGGTTAATCTAGAGGAGTAGCTAGCGAGCTGGGAGCATGCAGGAGTAATGCCTAATTGCAGTATCTAAAGGAACAATGATTAATGAGTGGGGAGGAGCTGGGTTAAGGGTCACCTGGGTGATAAAGCTTTATAAGGTGGTGGGGAGCACAATGCATTAGCTCCAACAAAATCTTCCTGTATTGTATTATTTATGGATGTTAGTTTGTGCCAGTAAAGGATTCAAACCACCATTTGTGTGTGTGGAGTTTTCTTTATATACCGGAACCTGACAACTACCAGATGGCTCTGGCCCTCTCTCTGCCTCTGATGCAGAGCCCTCGTCCGAGCCTTCCCCAGACTCCAGGACTGGCCTACGTTCCTCCCCAACCTCCTCACTGTCTGAATCTGCTGCCAGCTCTTCTGGCCACTGGCAGGCCACAACAGTTCCATGGCCGGTGGGTAAGGCCAGTATCCCATGGGCCACCTGGGCCCCTGCAGACTATGGTCAGCCTGACGTTGCCCCGAAACCCCAGGTGCCGTTAGGAGCCCCTGGTGGCCTCGCTGTGGGGCCGCATGTCATGGGGCCCGGTAATGAACTCCTTTCCCTGCTCTGTTGGTCACTCCAGTCGGCAGCCCTGGTCTTCCTGTCATGGACACCAATGACGAACCCCAATCCAGGCCACTCATCGGCGGGACCTCCCTTGATCTGTATGAGGCAGTGTCCAGTTGGAGCTTTGGACTGGCCAAGCAAACCCTGGAATGCAGTACAGCACTCAGCTTTGGCTCCTGCTGCCGTGCCGGCCAGGTAGCTGCCTCGCTCCCCAGGTCCCATGGCTGCCAGGTAGAGGCCTCCTGGAAGCTGGCCTCTCCAAACAGCTCCTGCAGTATCTCCATAGTGTGGCTGCTGGGTGCAGTTGAGTAGCTGACATCGTCAGCGTCATCGCCAGTCAACCTTTGTTCCTGCCACAGAGTCATAGGCTCCCCAGAAGAACTGGGGTGTGGTAGCTGGGGTCCAGTCCCAGTGGTCACAGACGAGCTGTGCCACCACTCCCCCCTGGGGCCTTGCTCCTGGACCATGTCCATGGCTGGCTGTCCCAGTGGCAACGATGCAACATACTCCTTTGGACACACGTTTGGCAGTGCTGGCTCCCCTCCTTGCTCTGGCATAAGGACCACCTCTGCCACTTACTCCACCAATGCTCCTGCATCCACTGCTGCAGCTGTCCCAGCTGCCATCCTCCCCATTGTTCTCTTACCTTTCAGTTGAAAGAAGCAGGGAAAAAGGAGTTAGAGTGGAGCGCTGACTTCCTCTCAGTGGTCTGAGATCCGAATCTAAACCAGTATGGAAACGCCACACACTTGTAGGCTAACTGGCTCTCGGCTCGTCACTCCAACCGATCCTGCAGCAGCAAAGAAGACGCCAAACCAGGAAGTAAGGTGCAGCGATTTACTAAGATAGAAAGCCAGCAGGGCGGCAGAAAGGAACAAGTCGGAAATGCTTTTTTAAAGTCAGCGTTACAGGAGCTTGTAATGCAGTGCTATTTATAGAGTAAAACTTAACAATCCACCATCCGGCGTTCAAAAGGAAATTACCCCCCTCCCAACAGCTGTTTGGCGAGGCACGCTCTCTGTTACGTCACAAGGGGGCGCCATGCGCCACGAAGAAACGCCAGCCGCTGAGCTCTCCGTCCTGCCGTGCTTCGCTGCAGGGATTTCCATTCAGGGTAACCTCTCCCTCTCCGTCTCGACCATCCCCTCCCTAGCGATGGCGAGCCCTGGCTGCAGCTCGACAGTTGGCTCTCCTCTCACCAGGGGTCTATCTGAAGGAGGTAAAACAGACTTCTTAGGTTTAGCCAACACATCCCCCCTCTGGCCCTGGTTTATCCGGGTATTTACGGTGATACTGCTGAACCAACCGGTCAGCGTGAACGTCTGATGCTGCAACCCAGGATGCTTGTGCCCTTCCAACGTACTAGATATTGTAATTTACCCCTACGTAGCCTGGAATCTAACACTTTGTCTATCTCGTAATGATCTGAGTGGCTAAGACCTGGCGGCTCGGAGTGGATAGTTGTCCTATCAACCGAAACGGGTTTTAGTAAGCTGCCGTGAAAAACAGGATGTATCTTACCAAGCAGCTTGGGCAGCTTTAGTGCTACAGTTACGGGGTTGATGACGCGGATTATGGGGAATGGGCCTATATACTTGGGCCCTAATTTTCTACTCGGCAACCGTAGTTTTAGGTATTTGGTTGATAAGTAAACTTGATCCCCCACCACAAACGGCTTTGGATAAATATATTTCTTATATTCATTAGCTGCTTGTTCTAGAGTGGCCTTAACCCCCAGCCACATTTGCTGTATTTTCGTGGCCCAATCAGACGGTGTAGTTGTGCCTGACGACGGTGGCTCTACTTCTGGTATTGCAGGGAAGTCTTGTCCATAGACCACTTGGAACGGAGAAAGACCTGTACTTCGATGGCAGATGTTATTGTATACTACCTCTGCAAAGGGTATGAGGGCGGACCAGTTGGTTTGCTGGTAGGTGACGTAGCAACGTAGATACCGTTCTACAGCGGCATTAGCTCTTTCCGCTGCCCCGTTGGTACTGGGGTGAAACGTTGAGCTCAACCCTTGAGTCGACCCTATACGATGGATGAATGACCTCCAGAATTTCGCCGTGAATCGGACCCCCCGATCTGATATGATGCGTTTTGGAACTCCATGGAGATGATAGATGTGTTGGATAAACATATCTGTCAACTGTCGAGCGGACGGTAATCCCCGACAGGGAATGAAGTGCGCTTGTTTAGAAAATAGGTCCACAACAGTCCATATGACTGTGTGTCTGTTGCTCGACGGAAGCTCCACCACGAAGTCCATCGTGATCTCCTCCCACGGACGACCAGGATTAGCTACCGGCTGCAGGGGTCCTATCGGTTTTCCTGACCATGGTTTCGCTGCTGCACACATGGGACACCCCCTCACATATTGTTCAACCTCCTTACGCATCCGCGGCCACCAAAACTGACGCCTGATTAGATGAAGGGTTTTAACGAACCTGAAATGCCCTGCTGACTTAGCATCGTGGCATCGCCGTAATACTGTCGCTCTGAGAGATTCAGGGACATATAACCGATCACCAAACCATCCTAACCCATTTCGCAGAACTATCAATGTTGGGTTTTGAGCTATCCAGGTATCCTGTTGGACAGCCGTTTGTAGATCAGTCAGAAATTATGATTCTGTTCATAACGCCGCAGACACGATACGCGCGTTGTGGACGGATGGTATAAGCGACTCCACTACTTCTTCTCACTTGCTATTATATTGTGGCATCCGAGACAGTGCGTCAGCCAGAAAATTCTTTCCTGCTGGAACGTATATAAACGAAAACCTACGGAAATATTGTGCCCAGCGCAATTGTTTTGGGGACAGCCGTCTAAGTGCTTGTAAGGCCTCTAGGTTTTTATGGTCTGTCCATACTTCAAACGGTTGGGTTGCTCCTTCTAAAAGGTGGTGCCACGTCATCAGTGCCAACCTCACCGCGAAAGCTTCTTTTTCCCAGATCGCCCATCCGCGTTCCGTGGAACTTAGTTTGCGCGATGTATAGGCGCAGGGGCGCACTCGGTCTTGCTTGTCTTTTTGCAATAATACTGCTCCTACAGCTACGTCGCTAGCGTCTACCTGGACGATGAATTCCCGTGTCAGATCCGGATGCTTGAGAACAGGCTCTTTCGTGAACAGGTATTTTAATTGTTCGAAGGCACTTTGACATTGTGCAGTCCACTGTAATGCCTGATGTGGTTTCGCTTTCACTGTCGACACTTTAGTACGTAACAGATCAGTTAACGGTAAAGCTATAGAAGCAAAACCTGGGACGAATTGGTGATAGAAATTCGCAAAACCAAGGAAACTTTGAAGTTGCTTCCTTGTTTTAGGAGCTTGCCTCCCACGTATAGATCAGGATATCGTTCAGGTACACAAGAACTCCTCTATACAGATGTTCATGCAGCACTTCGTTGATAAGCTGCATGAACACTGCGGGGGCGCCCTGGAGTCCGAATGGCATGACTCTGTATTGATAACTACCAAGGGGACAATTGAAAGTCGTCTTCCATTCGTCCCCCGGATTGATTCGAATGCGATAGTACGCTTCCCGTAGATCCAGTTTGGTGAACACTCGACCGGTCGATAGTGCGGCTAAAAGGTCCTTCATAAGCGGCAGCGGATATACATGTTCTACACACACCGTTCAGCCCCCGGAAGTCTACGCATAAGCGTAAGCCCCCGTCTTTCTTCTCCCTGAAAAACACCGGAGCGGCCATCCTAGACCTACTGGGTGTAATAAAGCCCCGTGCCAGATTCTTATCAATGTACTGTTGTAACTCAGTCAATTCCGGTTGAGTCATGGAATACATCCATGGTTTAGGCAATCTGGCCCCTGGTAATAACTCGATGGTGCAATCTGTGGGCCGGTGAGGGGGTAGCACCTCGCATTCCTCTTCACTGAACACAGCTGCAAGATCTTGGTAGACCTCTGGGAAGAGTGGTTCCTGTGACCCGTCTAAGGAAGCACAACCCCCTTCCTGAGTGACCGGCGGTGGTGCCAGCGTGGATGGGCCTGGACTGCCTGGTACTGAACCTAACGATATCTGGAGTTTACAATAACCCCCCTCCCACCAGATATGGGGCTGGCACCTATCTAACCAGGTAAGACCCAATATAACCGATTCTATCATGTTGTCCACTATGATGAACTGAATAGACCCGTGATGGCGAACCTATGGCACGGGTGCCACAGGTGGCACGCGGAGCCATATCTGTGGGCACGCGAGCATTGCCCTAGCTCAGTTCTAGCGCGCATGCGCATGCCAGCCAGCTGATTTTCGGGCCTTCCGGGGCCACTGGAAGTTGGGAAATGGGCCGTTTCCAGCCTCTGGAGGGCCTCCGGGGGAGTGGGGAAGGCTGTTTTTGCCCTCCCCAGGCTCCTAGAAAGCCTCTGGAGCCTGGGGAGGGCGAAAAACAGGCCTACCTGGCCCACCGTGCCATTGCGTACCAAAAGCGGGGGGAGCTCAGGGGACTCGTGCACACATGCGCAGGGGGAGGGGCACGTAGAATTATGGGTGTGGGCACACGTGCGCGTGACTCCCACGTGCTCCCCCGCTTTTGGCACTTGATGGCAAAAAGGTTAGCCATCACTGGAATAGACTCTTGATGGTCACCCACTTTTAACTCCACACTTTCTGTGACGTGGGTGGCAGGTGCCCCCCCCAACAACGACCCATCCATTTGCTCAAACTAGACTGGACTCCTCAACCATCTCACCCGCACCCCCAGGGCGTCTGCCACTGCCCTATGAAGAAGGCAGCGAGTACAACTGGTATCTACCAAAGCCCCATATTGGAGGCCAGTCTGACAACGAGGGTTTCTTAACACCACTGGTATCACAAAAGACCAAACGGGTTCGCTCACCATAGGGTCTTCTACTTCCTCGTCATCGCTGTCCCCCGACACTACCGGAAATTTCCCCACCATAGATTTAGGGGCATCCTTCTTTACAGGGGCGTCCGCAACTGCCGTTGGTCCTTGCACCGCTTGCATCCTCTCTTGCGACGGTCGTGGGAGCCCTCTGGTGGGAACTCTGGCTCCTGACGGTTGTTTTTGCAGCTGCAGCCACGGGACCGGTGAAGGACACTCAGCCACCCTGTGGCCCACCTGATTGCATCTGAATAACCGGAAGGCCGGCCTTTGAGACCTAACGACTGGACTAGTTCCGGCTGGCGGGGTTGGAACCCACACCATCTGGGGTTTCTTTGCTGGTCTCTCCAGAGCAAACTTTCTTTGGCCAACAGCAGACTCCGGCCGAGGCCGGAACTCTCGAAGAGCGATGTCTAGTTCTATAGCCGCTCTAAACCATACGGCTAACCGCGGTGCCAAACCACGGTACACACAGGCTTGTCTTAACTCACGGTCCAACCCCATACGAAACTGTTGGACCAACATTCGTTCTGGCCAGTCCACCAAACGACTGGTGAGCTTCCGGAAGTCCCGAACGTAATCCTTGGCTGGAGCACCGCCTTGTTTGAGAGCCACTAGGTCCCCTTCTGCCACTTGTACACTTGATTCATCTTCAAAAGTCGAACGAAGGGCTTCCAAAAACCTGCCCACGTCTACCAGTTCTCGTGCGTGGTTTTGATGCAACCCGGCCACCCAGTCCGCCGCATCTCCGGTCAACACAGCTGTTATAGCCACCACCATGGCCCATTGTGAGGGATACCAGCGTCCATGTTGGTCAAAATGGCTAATTACTTGACTCAGGAACAATGCCACATGGTCTGGGCTTCCGTCGAACGTGGCTTGCAGTGGTGGGGGGCCCCAGTTGGGCTGAGGGAACCACGCACCCGGACCTGGCAGCCATGCTGGAACTGGGTCGGGTGGCCTACGCTCCCTGGTGTTTCTTTGATCCCCAACGGCCCTCCTCTTGGGGTGGCAAGGCCAATCCCCGGCAACACGCTGGGCTCTTTGTTCAGCCCCTATGTCTTTTCTTAGGGGCTGTAGGCCAGGAGCTCGGTCGCGTGACTCCCCCCTAGGAGGTCTCTGTTCCCAAGTCTCTGAGTTTGCTCGACCCGGCTCACGCTTCCTCCGGAACTTTGGACTGGCCAGGCAAAACCAGACCTCTGAACTAGACCCGGACACGCCCGTCTCTTGCCACGACAAACCCTGGGTAGATTCGGCACCCGTGGCCCAGGGCTGCCAAGAGAGGGCATCCCGGAAACTCCCCTCCCCAAAACGGTCACGAAGTGCCTCCATGGCACTGGAACTAGGACCGGATGTGGCAAACCCCCAGTCTGCATCCTCGTCATCAGTCCAGCATCGTTCTCTCCAGCCTTTAAACGAAGGACCGAAAAGTGAAGGGGTTGGTGGTTTTGCCTCAGCAAGAGTGGAACTTGGCCACCACTCCCCTTCATGGGTTTGCTCTGGACGTCCAAGCCTCTTGTCTTGCATCCCAGTGATCCCACCACAATCCTCCTCAATAGGCTGGCGTTGCTTGGCCCTGACCACAGGCTGTTCGGGCTGGGCACTCCGGTGGCCCCCCCTTCCCCGAGCAACTCTTCCACGATGGCCTTAATGGGCACTGCCAGCTCCAGCACACCCGGGACCATCCCTTCTGCCATAGGGGACAAGCCTTCGCCAAGCAACAAAACAACGTGAGTAGTGAGAGAGGGAACACTGACTTTCTCTCGGCTCGTCACTCCAACCGATCCTGCAGCAGCAAAGAAGACGCCAAACCAGGAAGTAAGGTGCAGCGATTTACTAAGGTAGAAAGCCAGCAGGGCGGCAGAAAGGAACAAGTTGGAAATGCTTTTTTAAAGTCAGTGTTACAGGAGCTTGTAATGCAGTGCTATTTATAGATTAAAACTTAACAATCCACCATCTGTAGTTCAAAAGGAAATTACCCCCCTCCCAACAGCTGTTTGGCGAGGCACGCTCTCTGTTACGTCACAAGGGGGCGCCATGCGCCACGAAGAAACGCCAGCCGCTGAGCTCTCCGTCCTGCCGTGCTTCGCTGCAGGGATTTCCATTCAGGGTAACCTCTCCCTCTCCGTCTCGACTATCCCCTCCCTAGCAATGGCGAGCCCTCGCCGCGGCTCGACACTGGCTTTATTTAGCCGGACTCTGGCACACATTAAGTTCTAGCAGCAGCAAAATAGCAGTCTGTAAAGATGCAAAGTCAGCACTGGGAGCTTCTGCCTCCCAGCACATTTTATCAAGGCAAGCCATGCCCTCCACCCCATGGCTGGCCTCGCCCCATCATCAGTCATGCGTTAGCCTGGCAGGCTCTGCCCAGCCGTTCCTTGACCCGGAACAGCTGATTGTGGGGCCAGAACAGCTGGTCATCACTTGGAGCTTCTGATCCCTGCTGGCAGTTTTCCTCGTGTCACCATGCCTCCCCGCTTTGCATCTGAGTCCCATCGCTGCCTCTGTCACCACTGCAGCCTTCCCTACACCCACCCAACACCAGTGCTCCGTTGCTACCGTTGCTACGGTTCTGACATCCCCCTTCACCAGTGCCACCCCGTCCTGCCCCGTCATGGCAAACCCCGGACGTCAGGGTTTGTCACTCTGTTTCTCTCTCTCTCTCTCTCTTGCTTCCCCCTCTCTCTTTCTCTCTCTTTCTTTCATTCCCTCCCTCTCTCTCTCTCTCTCTCTCTCTGTCTCATCTATCTATCTATCTATCTATCTATCTGTGCTCTCCAGCCCAGCTTCATGTGTTGTGTGAATCCAACCATTTGGGCTGTGGAGGGGGAGTGGAGGCTGGCAGGCAAAGCCAAGCATTAGAGATCCATGCAAAATAAGGCAACTCCAACCTGGATCCTGTCGGGGAGACACCCCCCCTTCCCACTCCCTCTCTCCAGGGGTGAAATGCTCCTGGTTTGGACCGGATCACCCAATCCAGTAGCGATGGTGGCGGGTGGTTCAGAGAACCAGTAGCAAAAATCTCTGCCCCCCCCCCCAATGCCCAGCTGAGCCGTGCGATCATCAGAGGCTTTTTTTTTAATTTTTAAAAGCATTTTTTCTACAACCTCTTTGGCTGAAGACGTTGTAGAAAAAATGTTTTTAAAAGAAAAACAAGCCTCTGATGATCAGGCAACTCAGCTGGGATCGTCAGAGGCTTTTAAAAGCATTTTTTTTACAACCTCTTCAGCCGAAGAGGTTGTAGACAAAATGGTTTTAAAAGTTTTTTTTTAAAAAAAAGTTGGCCACGCCCACTCAGTCACATTACCACCACCCCGACCAAGCCACGCCCACAGAACCGGTAGTAACAAATTTTACATTTCACCAATGCCTCTCTCCCCCCGCAGCGGGGGGGCAGGGGGCCTGAGCACAGCTTCTTCCTTGGAGGCAATCAGCAAGCAAACAAATGTGGTGCTCTGTTTGGGAAGTGGTGGCATGGAGCCCCATCTCTGGCCAGCGAGAGCAGAGCAGGCAGGGAGTGCACCTTCCCCACTGCGGCTGCGGTGCTGATGCTGGCCAGGAGGGATGCACGAGCCGAACATTTGGAGCCATGCTCGGTGGAGTTTGCAAGCGGGCTTGGCGGGGCCGCTTAGTGGGGAGGGAGTTCCTGGCCCATTTGGTTCACTTCAGCGTGGGGTGGGAATGCAGAAGGCAAGAAAATCCATGCCTCTCAGCATTCAGCCCTCAAAGACTCCTTTGGGGTGACTGGGAGGGTAGGGAAAGGGGCAGGGCCAGCTAGTGGTGGGATCACCTGACAGGGAGTCGCAGTGGAGGGATGAAAGAGCCCATGGCTTGCTGACACCCGCCCTATGGCATACTGTGCTGGGGTGACAGCGTGCGTGCCCACAGAGAGGGCTCTGCGTGCCACCTCTGGCATGCGTGCCACAGGTTCACCACTAGGGATCTAGCCCATCAAATCAGAGATCAATAGAAGCAATGTTACAACAAGAAAAAACAAATGCTTTTCAAAAAGAAATACAATTGGTACTACAATCAATCTAGGAAGCAATTACTTCTCACAAAGAGGAAATGAAAATGAACAATGAATCCAGAAAATAGTGTTGTGGCCCATACACGGCCTGTGCAGCTAGTAGCTGATTCAGACAGCGAGGAGGCTGGTGTGTCACTCGAGTTGGACAATGAGGAGGCTGAAGAAGATGTGGTGCCAGAGGCGGGGATTCAGCCAGGGCCTTCAGAACCTCCAGAAGCTCCCTTAAGTGAAGAGGATGAAGAGGAGGAGCCTCTTCTCAATGCACGGGCACGCAGAGCTGCCAAAAGGCAAGAGTGGCTCCTCAGGCAGAGGTCTCCTCGAGAGTAAGGCTTGGGGCTAATTGGCCACTCCCTTAGCCTATTTAAGGAGGAACGCTGACTGAAGCAATTTGCAGGGAACAACTTAGTTCACAAAGCTTCATGTCTTGTCTTGCTTATCTTATCAGCTTCCTGCAAATTGCTTCTGGGCATTCTGCCAACCATAGTAAGCTTTCAGTTATTATTCTTTTTTTTTATTGAAAAAGTTTTACAGATACCAATTTTTCCCCCTTCCCCCCCTCCCAAAACATTATAAAATTCACATTTATAGAAATATAATTCCCTACAAAACCCACCCTAACCCTCCCCCACCACCCCTTTCCCTCCCCTCCCCCTTGACTTCCCCTATATGCAATACTAATAATTCCAAACAATATATATGTTATTCATCCCTTCCATATCTTTTTCTCTATTCACTAGCATTTACTGGCATAATCATCAGTCCCCCTCAGCTGAAAGCTACATAATATTTTCTAGTCTGATATTTATTCTGTATATATTCAATCCACTTTTTCCATTCCTGTATATACTTCTCATGCATCTGATCTTTTAAAAAGGCTGAAATCTTCGCCATCTCTGCAAATCCAGCCATCTTCTGAATCCATTGGTCCACAGTCGGTAAGGCATCACTCTTCCAATATTGGGCAATCAGTAACCTAGCTGCAGTCACCATATACAAAATCAATTTCATTTCACCCAATGTAAAATCTTTAACTATACCCAGTAAAAATAATTGTGGAGAAAATTGTATTTTTTTCCTCAAAACATTTTGCATTACCCACCAAATTTTTATCCAAAAAGCCCTCACTTTCCTGCAAGTCCACCAGATATGATAATATGTAGCATCTAGACACTCACACCTCCAACATTTTGGTTGAACATTAGGGTACATGCAAGACAATTTCTTGGGATCTAAGTGCCATCTATAAAACATTTTATAAAAATTTTGGACTTCCGCTGTTGCCGTCAGCTGTTGCGGACGGTCCTTTGAAGACCGCCAGCCCGATTGCCCGTAAAAGAGCCGTTTCGGCAACTGAAACGGCTCGAAAAACTCCAAGACGTAAAGGGCTTGTGAGGAGAGCCGGCGGCTGCAGGTAGAGTCCCCTGTGAGACCCCCAGAAAGCTTTTCTTGCTTCTGGGGAGTTAACAGGGTGGGACTCCCTATCCACCCCGCTGAAGCTCCGGACGACTGGGAAACTCTGCTTCAAAGCAGAACAAGACAGCGCGGCAGCATTACCAATAACAACGAAAAATAAGGAAGATTTCAAACTTCTCACTAAACAGCAAGTATTGGAAGCTTTTTGGACTATTTTAAAGAGTTTTTAAAGTGAAAGTAATTTGGCTCTGAGAAAAGGGGAGGAAAAAAAATGGCGCTTGCTTTCAGTGGAGAGAGCTGAAAGCGAAAGTAATTTGATTACTGTATCCGGCTACATTTTAAAGTAACAAATCCGGCTGGAAGAGGCAGAAGTATCCAAAAAACAAAATAACATAAAATAAAAATACCAATTGACTTTTATAGACCTGATTGAATCTGGAGAACTTTTGGGGAAAAGTTGCTAGAGTTTGTGGAAAAGGAAGATCTTTAAGAGGTAAAATGGCAACAAAGCAACCGGGGGGGGTTCCCCCACACATAAACAGAAACAGCCTCAAACAGCGCAGTTGCAATCTCAGACAAAGGAAGAAAGCCAATATGATATTATTATTAAAGAAATTCAAAGATCAGAGAAGGAGGTTAAAGGAATGCTTCAAGAGAAATATGATTCAGTTAAACAAGATATTCAAACAGTGGTTAAAGGCCTGTCTGAGGTAGTGTTGCAGATTGATAAAAAAGTGGAGAATCTTGCCTCAGAGATGGAGACCAAATTCAGAGCTTCTGACTCAAAAATTATAGAAATTGAAGAAGTTACACAAAAAATGCAAAATGAGATTACTATGATGCAATTTCGATCAATGGAATATGCTATCAGATTGAGAGGTGTAAAAGAGAACACCAGGGAAGATCTTAGGAAAATTTGTGCAGAGGCTTTGGCAGTTATGTTGAAAGTGGAACCAGATCTGGTTTTGTGCAAGATGGACAAGGTCTACAGAGTTAATTCTCGTGTGGCGGTACAAAGACAACTGCCTAGAGATGTGGTTATATATTTTATAGATAGAAGAATGAGAAATGAAATCTTGCAAAACTCTTTTGTTACAACAGTTCAAGTTGATGGAAGTGAGATTGGAGTTTTTAAAGAACTACCACCTAAAATGTTAAGAGATAGAAAGGATTTTGGATTTTTGGTGACAGAATTGAAAAGACAGAACATACAATTTAGGTGGGATGCCCCAATAGGTGTAATACTCAGGCTGCGAGGAGTGAGATACCGCCTTAACACTATTGAAAAAGCAGAAGAATTTTATTACAACGTTTTGAAAGCGGGCTCTCCTCCTCCACGCACATCTTCACCAATAGATAAAGAAGCTCAATTACAAGCTGAGATTGATCAAGAAACAGAAGCACAAATAAGGCAGTCGCAAAGGGAGGCAAGAGAATTAATGGGTGCAGTAGGTGGTGTTGTGGTTGACCCTTTTGCACCATTTGAAGCTTCTCTTTTGGAAGAAATGTCTAAAACTATCACAGAGGAGGCGATGGCTTTGGAAGTAACAACATCTAAAGTGGAAGAGCAACGCATAACCAGAGCAATGTCTAAACAAATGAAGCAACAGCAGCAAGAATATATAAAGCCACAGCGTGAGAAAAGACCTAAAGATAAGCAGCAAGCTGAAGTCATGGAAGGAGCTAAACCGAAGATTGCTACCGTAGGAGAGAATCTTCAACAATTGCTCTCAAAACTTCAGACAGGGTCAAATGGCACTTAAATTTTTGTCCTGGAATGTTAACGGATTGAATTCTCCGCAAAAAAGAAGGAAGATATTTCACTATTTGAGACAATTTCATAATGATGTTATCTGTTTACAGGAGACTCATGTAAAATTGCAAGATCAGAAATACTTGATAAATTCAAAATTGGGAACGCAATTTGCTGCTTCAAATCTGGAAAAGAAGAATGGAGTGGTGATATATATAAATAAGAAACTTGTAGCTAAAATTATAGAAGCAGATAAAGATGGAAGATATATTGCAGTTGAAGTTATTACAGATGCTGGACCAATCTTGCTGGTCGGAATATATGCCCCAAATCAACAGCAGG